>CAUYUJ010020534.1:140183-155059 GCA_963575745.1 Prorocentrum cordatum | reverse complement strand
GCAATCGGAAGCGATCAACGTCAGACCGAATCGAGTCATAGGAGTCGGCCTGAGTCCTGGTGAGGGCACGCCGAAGCCGAGAATTGCTGAAAACCCTCGCTCGCATCTGTTCCGCGACACGAATGGGCCTGGGGAGATCGAAAGGCACCGATACCGCTGCTCCCCAGACCTCTCTGGGGGTGCGCTCCGACCAGGATTTCTCGAGGCGAATCCAGCGGTGGCGACGAGGGCCTCCCTGGAGGCCCACGAAAGGGGAAGGCGGGCGAAGGGTGGAGGCATGGGTACCTTTCTCTTCTCCGAGGGCCTGGGCATCTTCGCCGAGAGGGCCCAAAACGGCGCGAGGCCGAAGACCGCCAGGCGTGCCGGGAGCATCGCACGAGAGGCCCCGCCACCGCCGCCGTCGCCCTGCCTGCGTCCCTCCCTGGATGCTTCGGCTCCCGCCCTCCCCTCGTCTCCCTCCACCCCTCTGCTCTCCGTCCCTCCTCCCTCTCTCCCTCCTTCCTCCCGCTCCTCCTGCCTCCTTCTCCCCTCCATCCTCGTCCCGCCTGCTCCCTGTCCCTCCGTCCCTTCATCCCTTCACCCTCGTCTTCCCCTGCCTCCTCCAGCTGCCTCCTCCTCCTCCTCCTCCTTCTCCTCCTCCTCCTCCTCCTCTTCCTCCTCCTCCTCCTCCTCCTCCTCTCCTCCTCCGCCTTCTGGCCGCCTTTTCGCAACCATGGTACCAGGCCTGTCGGGTCTGCTTTCTTCTCCCTCCATTCTCTCCTATTCTTCCTCATTGTTTGGTCATGCCGACGTTGATCGATGAAGATCGCCCGCCTGAACGCCCTTGCGAAAAAAGACGCAGGCGTGAACACAATAATACTGACGTGCAGCACGCGCACTACAGAAGTTGCGGCCAGAAGAAAGCCAACACGAGATATGAAACAGCGTGGTGTAGCCCGCCAGCGCGTAGAGGTGGATAGCAGCTGCAGGCACAGCGTCCTCTTCCTCCGCCCCGTCAAAGCCATCCCATCCCGAACAGTTCAGGCAGCAAGGCGTGCTGGGCAGCTGTAACTCGATAGGGCAATCACAACGATGCCCTGACACGAAGTGCGGTCTAGAATGCGGATTCGAAACGTACTGCACCTAAGTGCGTTCGGAAATGCTGATCCTCCTCCTCCTCCTCCTCCTCCTCCTCCTCCTCCTGGTCCTCCTCCTCCTCCCTTTCCCCCCTGCTGCTGCTGTACTGCTGCTGCTCGTGCTCCTCCCCCTCCTCCAGCCTGGTGTTCCCAACACTTTCTTCTGGACTGTGCTGCGACGTTTCAGATTTATCTCAACCCAGCATGCGATTTCTGCTGGGCGCTTGGGTGGGATCCCTGTATTCCTCTCCCCTCCCGTCATGACTCCTGCTGCCGCCCTCCAGTCTGCACGCGCGTGTGTGAATCAACGCTGTCCCGCCCCACGCTTCAGCACTCTGCTGACCTCGGACTTTGGGACTCGAGCGACGATGCGGAGAATGGGAGGACAACCAGGAGGAGGAGGAGGAGGAGGAGGAGGAGGAGGAGGAGGAGGAGGAGGAGAAGGGGGAGTAGGAAGAGGAGGAGGAGGAGGAGGAGGACAACCAGGAGACGGAGGAGGATCATAACTGCAACAAAACCACCGACAAAAGATCTGGCTGCTTGCGTCGGCTCACCATTCGTGCGGACTTGGTTTCTCGCATCAGCCCGGGAAGCCAGAGGGGGAAGAAGGAGAGAGGTGGGAAAGGGGAGCGAGACAGAGAAGACGATGGGAGTCACTGGCCGGCGGCGATAACAAGGAAAGCCATAATGGGTCCCTCGGAGTTGCGAAACTCTGCGATCTGCTGCCACAAACCCGTTCACAACATCATGCCCCAACTCCTCCTTCCCGCGGACGTCGTAGCCGTTATGGAGTCACCCCCTTGTCCTCCATCGCCCCTGCCGTGTGAAGACCTCCTGCCCGTGGCGCCAACCCGGCGGCGTGCCGGAGGGCGGGCTGGGCGTTTCGCCCGAGACATCTTCCCGGAACGTAGCCCTGGAGATTCGAGCTCCCAAGTATATGCGTATAAGTCCCAAGAGTTCCACGGACGATGGGCAGGTCGTTGTCAAGTTTCAGCAGATGCACGCGTATCGGGCGTATCGTTTCCAACAGGTTGCTTCCTGTTCGGCGGCGCCGAACACATTCGTCTTGGACGCTCTGACACTTCCCCAGATAGGGACCAGATCGTTTGAAGCGTGTGCCTCTTGCAATGGCGCAGCGAGCAATGATTTCTGAAATTGTCCAATGATTACAAATATGGAGAGTCGTTCCGTCTTAGGTTTGACCTCGCGCACGAGACTACCTCAAGACATCTATGCGCAACAACTTCGTGGACGAACTGCTTGTCCTTTTCGAAGGAGGCTCTCGCTTGTGCCTGCCACAGCTTCTGCTACTACATACGTAGTGCTGTACAACACGTATATGAATGACGCGGGGACAAAGTTCGAAGCAGGCGCTCGGCCTGGCAACTATTGGTATGGATATCTGCCAATACTTTCAGGGGTTGGTTCAATCACACAAGACTGATGGAACACACGTCCTTTTCCGAGGCGTGGCTGCGGAACGACAAACTAATGAAACGCTCGTATTTCTCGGGGTGGCTTCCCGCCGTGAGCGACGTGACTGTAGGGACTTGGGGGAGGGCTCCTTGCAGCATCAGTGCTGCGCCGTGGTTACACCCTGCGAGATGCTTAAGAAATCATGGGTTAAGAAATTGATAGTCTCAGAATTTGAAACCAAACCCAGAACGTCTATCAAAACCTTGGCATTTACATTGAAAAGTTAAGAATACTCGAGACTCTGGACGCAAACTTAGGTTTTCTTAAGCATCGCCTAGAGTGTACCTCTCGTGCTCGCCCTGCTGCTCCCGCTGGACTCGGCACGCCGTGCGCTCGCCGAGCGGAACCTGCCGCCCGCCGGCGAGGAGGCATGCGTGCCCCTGCTTAAGCACAGCTGCTTGGCACTGACTGTTACTCCAGATTTCGTAATAAAAGGGAGGGAGGTCTCATTTTGGGGGGGGTCTCTTCCAGGCTATTTTGGAGGGCCTGGGGGGTCTGTGGACGATGTTTTGGGGGGTTCTCCCACGGGGGGGGGTCTGAAATGGCTTGTCTTGGAGGGTCCAGACCCCCTCCCTTTTATTACGAAATCTGGTGTACTCGATCGTGACCAGCAGGCTGCCTGAAGCACTGCCTCTGGACTCAGCGGGTCCCCGCCACGCCGAACGGCCTGTTGCGATGCTACGGTGGAGGGGAACAAAGAGTGAACACCCCCCCCCTGCCCCCCAAACTCAAGGTTGGCACGCGCGGGGGAGACTGCGGTCGAGGTGCAACTCATCAGACCCACCGCCAACTTTGAACATTGGGGGGAGGGGGAGGCGTTCACAGATGAATGTGGCATGAGTGTTCGCTATTTTTTCCGAGGCCTGTAGAGCGCATTGCTGCCTCGACGCCCCAGACATTTCAACATGCAGAGTAGCAGCCCTGCCACAGCCGTCGGCAATCACGATGTCCGACCCAGCATCGGCAGCGTCCGTCTCGGAGCCCAGGTGGCGCGGGTGATCCCAGAATCCCAGCGAGCACAGCACCTCGCAAGGGCAACCATTGGCCACGCTGAACGGGGCCTCGATGCGAACCTCAGGGGCGCACATCAAATTTGACGTTCGCTGGTGCTGCAACCATCCACTCACTTCTCGGCACGATTGCGCGCACTGAAAACACTCGAACTGGGGTGCCTCCATGGGAACGACGAAGACGAGCGGTGAGAATTTCCCTGCGTGCCCATAGCACACCATCTTAGATATATCCGCGGTGAGCGTGCCCGCTGTGACACATGAGGAAGGGCCCGACTAGGAGCGCACGCACACAAACAACAGCTAAACCTTACGAGGTGTACCCCGCTGATGTCGCTGGAGCTATCCTCTTGCACATCCTATGTGCCCCCTCCACTCCCTCCCTCCTCCTCCCCCCCCGCCCACGCCCCCTCCGGTGCTTTCCCGCTCCCTAGCCCCTCTTCCTCTCCCCCAGCCCCCCCCCCACCCCTGGGGAGGGGGAAGCGGAGGAAGGGAAAGCGGGAGGGGTGGGAGGGGTCGACTAAAAAGGGGACGAGCGGGAGTGAGGGAGGGAGAGGGACAGCAGACTGTGCGAAAGGAGGAGAGGGGGGAGGGGAGAAAGGCGCGAAAGGAAGAGGGGGAGGGGAGATGGGGGAGAGGAAGGAGGGAGAGGGGAGAGGGAGGAGATGGTGGAAAGGAGAAGAGGGCGCGTGGGAAAGTGAGCATGCTGCAAAAAGGAGCCTCGAACAAAACGGCGCAAGTCAACGGCGCCAATTGTTCCCCCCGAGCTGGCCTCAGGCTTTCTGCCAGGACCCAGTGGAAGAATCGGACTACTAAAAACAGCATCCCCCGGATACCAAAATGGACGCAGACCGACAGGCTTGCAAAACAACACCCCCCTCGGAAGTACAGTCAGCCCGCATAGTAAGGTCGAACACCTTTCCAAGGCTACACGTCGTTCATTTCTAATCGTGCTCATTTCTAATCGTGATCGTTTCTAATTGTTCCAGGCCCCCTAGTGGCCAGGAAGAGGCCCAATATAGAACGGTCAGAAATGAAAGGAGCGTGGCCCCCAACAACAATTATAGCTGGAGTGCAGTATCCCCTAACAGGGTTTTTAAACCCACTGCGGTTTCCAAGGTCGATTGCGTGCCAGGTGCGGGCTGGAATGGCATGCTAGAACATGATAGCATGATGCTTGCAAGTGAGATGTTTACACAAAAACTTGTTAACACAAAAACTGCTGTGACACAAGTCCACGTCACACTCGCTTCCCGTTAGCTCCTTTCCTGCAACTCCCTTCCTTCTCCCTCCTCCTCCTCCTCCTCCTCCTCCACCTCCCCCTCCCCCTGCCTGCTCCCTCATCTACATCCTCCTCCTCCTCCTCCGCCTCCTTCTTCCTTCCATCTCCTTCTCCTTCTCCTCCTCCTCCTCCTCCACCTTCTCTTCATCCCGAATGGCATCTCGGAGCCCAGAGTTGGGAGGATGTCTCTAGCGCAACGGGCTGGATCACCTCGCGCGCAGCATCTCGGACCCCAGAGTTGCGACGATGTCTCGGCCGAAAGGTGCTGCGAGGAAGTCTCAGGCGAAACGGGCTGGACCACCTCCAGCGCGGCGTCTCAGAGCTCCGAGTTGCGGGGGCCTCCTGGGGCCTCCTGGGACCTCCTGGGGCTTCCTCCTGGGGCTTCCTCCTGGGCCTCCTGTTGCCTCCTGGACCCCACCTGGGGCTTCCTGAAGCCTCCGGGGGCTCCCAGGGGGGGATATCTAACATGTGGCCGTCTGGGCCCCCCCAAATGGGTGGGGGGCCACAAGAGCAGGAAAATCAACGAATGGACACCAGATGCGTATTAACTTGACACGTTCGGATAAGGGGGCCTCCTGGGGCCTTCTGGGAGCCTCCTGGGAATCTCCCCTGGGGACCCCTGGGGCCTGTCCTGGGCGTCCTGCGGCCTCCTGAAGCTCTCTGGGGCCTCCTGGGGCTCCCAGGGTCCCAAGGGGGATATGTAACATGTGGTCTTCTGGGCCCCCAGGCTGGACCACCTCTTGCGCGGCATCTGAGAGCTCAGAGTTGCGAGATTGTCTTGTGCGAAACAGGCCTGACCGCCTTGCGCACGGCATCTCAGAGCTCAGATTTGCGAGGATGTCTCAGGCGAGACGGGCCGGACCACCTCGCGCAGGGCATCTCAGAGCTCAGAGTTGCGAGGATGTCTCAGGCGAAACGGGCTGGACCACGTCGCGCGCGGCATCTTCGAGGTCAGAGTTGCGAGGATGTCTCAGGCGAAATGGGCTGGACCACCTCTTGCGCGGCAGCTCAAAGCTCAGAGTTTCGAGTATGTCTCAGGCGAAACGGGCCAGACCACCTCGCGCGCGGCATCTCAGAGCTCAGAGTTTCGAGGACGTCTCAGACGAAACGGACCAGACCACCTCTCGCGCGGCATCTCGGAATGCAAAAGCGCGAGGATGTCTCAGGCGATACGGGCCGGACCACCTCTCGCGCGGCATCTGGGAACTCAGAGCTTGGAGGATGTCTAAAGCGAAACGGGCCGGACCACCTCTCGCGCGGCATCTCGGAGCTCAGAGTTTCGAGGATGTCTCTTGCGAAACGGGCCGGACCACCTCTTGCGCGGCATCTGGGAACTCAGAGTTTGGAGGATGTCTCACGCGAAACGCCCAATCCCGGACAACTCAGAAACGAGAGTTGCGAGGATGTCTGAGGCGAAACGGCCTGGACCATACAATTTGTTTGAGGACGTCTCTGCTTTGAATTCCCTCGGCCGGAGCTAGCTTCTATCACAACAGCACCCCGTTCAGCAACCTGTTTGGGGAATCAGCTAACTCTCGAAGAATTAGACATGGACAATGTGTACCCTTGCATCCTGCCCCTCCGACCCCTCCTCGGCCGCTCTCGCGGGCCCCGCCCCGCCCGTAAAGTGCCGGGCATGGCCTTCCAAGGCCCCTGCGTCCTTCCTGGCCATCGCTCGGACGTCCATTCCCTGTGCTTTTTTCGGTGTCGTGCGTGGCTTTTTCGCCAAATGATCTAGGATGCTCCTCGATGGTCCTCGCCGAAGGAAAAACACACACGTCCGAGCGATGCCAAGCTTCTCGTGCGCCCTTACTCTATACGGGCTGGCCGCATCGGCATGGACACTGCTCGCCAGTCGGCCAGGAGGAGGAGGAGGGAGGAGGAGGAGGAGGAGGCGGAGGAGGAGGAGGAGGCCTGCGCCTTTGGACCCCGCGCGCCGGCCTCGCAGCCCTGCAGCTTCGTGCCGAAGGTGCGCAGCGACAGGTGCAGGTAGCTCCCCGGGAGCTCGGGGCTGGGCCCGGGAGGGCGCGGCCGCCCCACCGCCAAGCTCTGAAGGAGGACCTCCTCCTCCTCCTCCTCCTCTCCTCGTCCTCCTCCTCCTCCCTCCTCCTCCTTCTCCTCCTCCTCCTCCTCCTCCTCCTCCCCTCCTCCTCCTCCTCCTCCTCCTCCTCCTCCTCCCCCCCCCCTCCTCCCCTCCTCCTCCTCCTCCTCCTCCTCCTCTCTCCTCGTCCTCCTCCTCCTCCTCCTCCTCCTCCTCCTCCTCCTCCTCCTCCCGGGAGGGGTCAGGGGCCACCCCACCTCCAAGCCGCGAGCAGACGCAGGGCGGAGGTTCCTGAAAGGGGCCCATGGGCACACAAACAGATCCCCAGGATTCTCCACATATTTTTTCCCCATGTTCTGGATGTTCGCCCTTCCCTCCACTTCCTAGAACTTCCCGCACTGTCCTGAGCATCGATTATTATTGGTGTCTGTGTGTCTGCGTGTGTGTTTTCCCCTCCTGAGTTCTTCCCGCCACTTGCATTGTCTGGAGGCTGTCTCTGTTGGCGGGGGGCGCGGGGGGGAAGTGAGAAGGGGCGATTCTACTCAGAAATCTTGGGGATCCCCCGAACTCCTGAGAAGATTTCTAACCCTTCGGCCAAGACGCAGGAAACTTCTCAGAAGGCGCGAGGGCTTCTGAGAAGCCCCGCCGCCTTCTGAGAAGGCCTTCTCCTTCTTACTTCCCCGCCTCGCTCGCCGCAAACACCAGGCGCCAGGGCCACCAGCAGGGGATCCTGGGAATAAAGAACAACTGGTCCCTGGGAAGTTGTCGAGGGGCCCTGGGGCCACGTATGAGAAAACCAAAGCGTCGGAGTGCTGAGGGCGGAGAGGAGGGTGGGAGAAAGGAAATGAGGAGCTGGGAATGCAGAAAGGGCCCCAGGCCGTCCTGAGGCCATCTTGGGACGTCTTGGAGCGTTCTTTGGTCGTTTGGAGATTTCCTGGACCACATTGGAGTTCTTTCGGGCCCGTCTGGAGGCCATCTTGAGGCCTTCTGGGGCCGTATTGGACCGTCTTGGGGACACCTTGGAGGCCTCTTTGGATGGGGGATGGCGCCGCCCAGAGGCCCGGACAGCGGAGTGGTGCCCCACGCAGATCCGCCCAGACGGGACCTCGCCTTCCCTCGGGTGGCTGGCAACTGTGTAACCTGATGGGCCGATCTTCTACCACCGCTACCATAAAGAGGACGGGGGAGAAGGGAGGATGGGAAGGTCCTCCTACTCCTCACCTTCATCCTCCTTCTATTCCTCCTCCCTCTCCTACATGTACTAAGAGGTTGTGGGAAATCGGTCCATCATAACCGTCACCATTTTCGAGGGCTCATGGTATGTCCAGCCGAGTGGTGCCCCACGCAGATCCAGGCGGGACCGCTCTCTTCCCTGGGGGGGCTGGCAATTGCGCTTGCTGTTGTCGCTGCCGTGGGTTCAACGCGCCAGAATACAAATAAAAACTTCACTCCAAACGTCGCCTTAAACAGTAGTCCAGGTTCAGATCTAACAGCACTTTGCGAACAAAAGGAAACTCGAAGAAAACGCCCAGGGTCCAGTCCAGACTCTTGATATTCTGACGCGGGATCTGGAGTCCATGGAAAACGCTGATTGTTCTCAAGACTTCTGATGGGTGTAGGAAGGTCCAGTGGAACGGTGTTCCACGCAGATCCAGACGGGACCTCGCCCTCCCATGGGGGGCCTCGCAGCTGCGCGACTGTCGCCACCTTCGTGGCCGCGTCGAGCGGAAAGGCGTCCCACGCAGATCCAGACGGGACCTCTCCCTCCCTGGGTGAGCTGGCAACTGCGCAACCGTTCGCACTCTCGTTTGCACGGAGTCCCCGCGCCAAATGTCGGATCATCCTCACGCGGTCGTTCTTGGGACCTTTGCGCGACGCGACCCGCACAACGGCCGCCTCGCCCGCATGCCCGCCAAATTGCCGGGGGGGGCAGCCCCGCAACCGTCGCTACTTCCGGGCTCCCCCAGGGAGTCCAACCTATTGTCTCATTTCGTTTCCTCCTGCCCTTCTTACTTATCCTCTATATCACGTTATCCTGCGTCCTCTGGTCTGCTAGTGCCCCCAGCTGTTCTCTAACCGTTAAACTTTCGACTTCTCGTGGTCATCGCGGTACTCCCGTGCTCGCCTTGCCATGTCGTGCTCTACGGCGCTGCCTCATTTAAGCCTGCCACGTGAAACGTACAATGCCTAAGCCTCTCACGAAGCGTTTACAACACATCTGGTTTTGCCACACCGTTGCAATCGCCCGCTCTTCTGGCCACCTGTCAAAGATGGGCCGGGCACGTCTCCAGGGTAAGCTGCATGAGTGTGGCATGCTCGTGGTTTCGGTCTGTACAAGAACCCAGATGCTTCAGATGCCCCCAGGGGTGCGCCAAGACGGCCCCAACAGGGGCAAACAAGAGCCAAAGAGGGACCCACAATGGCCCCACGATGCCCCCATGGGGGCCCACCGAGGAGCTCAAGGCGGCCCCATCGGGCTCTAAGACAGCAGCGAGGCATCTGAGACGACCTCACAACGGCCCCAGGGCCTCCCAAAACAGCTCAGAAACGGACGGAATGCTTGTCCGACCATGCCCCCTGCGAAGCGATGGTGTGTGCGTGAAATGCGTGCGTGCGCGCGCGCGCGCGTGTGTGTGTGTGTGTGTGTGTGCGTATGTGTGTGTGTGTGTGTGTGTGTGTGTGTGCGTGTGCGCGTGCGTGTGTGAGTGTGTGTGTGTGCGTGAGTGCGAATGTGTGTGTGTGTGGGCGCGTGTGTGTGTGTCTGTGTGTGTGTGCGTGTGCGTGTGCATGTGCGTGTGCGTGTGTGGTGTGCGTGTGTGTGTGTGCATGTGTGCGTGTGCGTGTGTGTGTGTGTGCGTGTGTGTGTGCGTGTGTGTGTGTGTGTGTGCGTGTGTGTGTGTGTGTTTGTGTGCGTGTTTGTGTGTGTGCGTGTTTTTTTGATCGTGCAGGTGTGCACAGCCAAGCTGTACACACGACAGCCACCAGGGCCGCCACAACCGAGCCACTCGGCCCGATCAACCCTGCAAGGCTACGGCAGGACCCCACAGTCCACGCCACAGCAAAGGCACGTCGGAGCTCCACCCTTCGGGCGAGCGTCGCGCGAAGCGCAAGGCACGGTCCAAGTTAGACCACGCGAAGCGTGTGCTATGCCACGGGAGCAACGACACCCACGTGGGAGGACCATCGCCGACGTGCAGCACACTGCCAAGACACGCGAAACGTGCATATGCAATGAGAGAGGACCCACACGCCTGCCATGCGAAGCGTCCAATTGAGTCGGCGCGAGCCCAGCATGACCGCAGCACAGGAGGCCGCCACGCCAGGGCCCGCACGCAAAAGAGCACGCACACGCAAGACCGCGAGGCGCGCGAACCCGCAACAAGGGCAGCCAAGGGGCTTCTGCCGCGGGCACCTTGCAGCGAACCTTCAGAGTCCCCCAGGGGCACCATCAACAACGAGGCGAGCACCAAAAGCATGCCGCAGTCACCACTCACTCGGGCAAGCGCTGCCTTGACTTAGGGTCCAGCCCCTGCAGAATCAAATCACGTCTCTGTCGGCGAACGCGTCCTGCACTGTCGCCCTTCAGGGGGTGACCTGGGCACCCCTTCCCGAGCTGACGCAGCAGTCCGTCACGTTCACGAACAAGAAAAAGCAACACTTCATGCATACACGAAACCCACTGGCAACATGTATATCGTGGCCAAGAGCATCCGCGGGAGGCGACGTCCTCTCTGCCGCTTCGCCCGCATCTGCACACGACAAGGGCGGCCCAGTCTGGTGCTGATCTCCATCCCCGTCGTCTCGGCCTTCTGCGCTGCTCTGGGAAGCTGCCATGGCGGCAGCCGCTGCTGCTGCTGCAAGCCCTGCAGCCGCTGCAGGGCGCTTGGCCCCTGAGCAGGGAATCCCATCGACCATTGGGGGACCTGGCCTTGGGATGCAGGGTAGGTCAGTGAGCTTGCGCTGAGACTCCTTCGTTCTCGCATACCTCCCACGCGAAGTGCACCGCCAGCATCCACCTGTCTTCACGAACTCATGCGCGGTGAGAATTAGCTGGATTTGTTGGCGGATGCTTGATGACCACTTCCGTATCGATGTCATCACGGGCAGTAGCGGCGGGAGCACCATCACGAGCGACCCACGCTACCACCCCGTCCACCATGAGGTCGGTGCGCCAAAGCTTGTCCCTGTCGTGTCCCCAAGGCGAAAGGACGCGTGACCTGCTTGGCCCAGTCGTCTGCCTCGAGTTTGCCACGGCGCTCCCAGCGTGTGAGCCTGCCCGCTTCAACATCTCCGAGGGTCCCATGGCCTTTGACTTTGACCACAGTCAGACCCTCAGGGCACAAACCTCCGAAGTCGTCGATGGCGTCCCAGACCAGCCTCCATAGGCGCGCCCAACTGTGAGTCGACCCACATGTGCCTGCTCGCCCGCGCGACATCAGCCCGTCGACGACGTAGCTAGCATCCGCTCGCACGGTGATCGGCGCCAGGCTGTGCCGCACCAGGAGCAGGATGGCCAGCAGCTCCGTTCCCTCGGTGGACTGGTGCAGCCCCATCAATGGAGACCCCAGCGCCCTCAGCGCACACCTCGGGCCTGGGTCGAACCACCCTGGCCCGCTAGGGATCTGCACCACTGCACATCCTGCCATGCCGTAGTCCGTGTCAAGGTCGAACGCCGACCCGTCTGTGAAAAGCTCGGCATCGTGGAAGGGCTCGCCACCGTTGCCAAGTAGCCAGCGCACACCTGACATCAGCTCGTCCTGGGGCGCTTGCCATAACACCTTGGGCCTGACCATCAGCAGCCTCTCGACGAGCGTTATGATGTTCGGGAGATCGGCCTGCCGCTTGGGCATCTCAATAGCTGCTGGCAGCTGCGGTTGCGGCCAGTGATGTGCACATTCGATATGCCTATGCCACAGGCTGCCGACCTTCCCAGGGCACAACGCGCAGTCACTTGTGCGAGCATGCCGTGAGTTGTTGTCGTACCTCCGATGGTTGACCCACTGCCCGTTCACCACCAGCGACCTGGCGTACCGTCGCTCATCCGCCCCCAACGGAAGCCAGTCTCTCCCCTGTGGTGACGTCGGCCGCCCACGTAGAATCCACCTCCGAATCTGCGCGATGTTGAATCCATTGTCTAGGTGCGGCACCTCGTCCGCAACCTTTTGGAACTGCCACCACAACGCCGCTTTCTTCACCTGCTGCTTGGTATACCATGGCGAGAAATCCAATGGCTTATAGACTGCCCCGTTCGAAGAGTTGATCCACGCCGTGATGCTGGTCACGGCCCATCCGACGCGCAGGAGGGACAGGAGAGCCGCGCTGATGGGGCCCCGAACTTGATCCCAGGTCGTCACATGCTCCGAGGTCCAGCGCACCACTAAGGTCAGACCGGACAACGGCATCCACGACTGCCAGACAGCTCGATGCATCATACAATCGGGATCGATTGTGGCTCGAGAGATGGGGTCGAGCTCACGCACAGTTGACAACATGAGGCTGAGCGTGCGACTCTTCCCGTCGACTCGAGCCTCAGTGGCCCGCAAGGCCAAAGGGCGAGCAATCTGAAGATCTCGATCGCTGGGCTCCGTGCAATTCACAGTGTACGCGTAACCTGCCTCGAGGCCTAGCTCGGCGATCCTGCCGGCGATTCCTGGCCGCCCTCCTGAGCCCAGCAGTCGTCGCACACGCGGCACTCGTCGCCCCGCTGCTCGGAGGCTTGCTCTGCGCACAGCTCGGCCCAGCACGCGGCCTTGAACGAAGTCTGTGCTGAGGTTCCTGGCATGCTTCACCGCCTGAGCGCCAGTGTCCTTGTGCAGCTTGGCCTTCAGCTCTTTCTCCAGCGCTGGAGCCGATGCCAACGCCTGAGACTTCTTGGCCGAGATGCTGATGCTGTCCTTGGCCAGGCTGTTGACGAGCACCTGCGCGGCGAAGGCGAGGTCCCTTCCGACTCGCTTCTCGCCGCCGTGCCTTTGCAAAATCAGATCGTCCACCGCGATGGCTGGCGTGGTTGCGGGGCGTAGCGCCTGCGTGCGATCGACCGACTCCATGAGCTGCAGCGTCATAAAGGTCGCGGCGAAAGAGCCACCTGCCAGAACCGTCTGGTGCACCCAAATCAACTCTGAGACTGCACCATCGAGAACCAATGCTCGAGCTTTGGTGTAAATGCCAATTTGTAACTTGAGCAGCCAAAGCGGGAAAGAGAACTTCTGAGCCAGACGAAGCAAATTGTCATGACGACTCTGCTCAAATGCCTTCCACAGGTCCAGCAACCGTGTGGCGGTGGCCCAATCTGCGCTGGGATCCTCGTCGCACTTCATGGCCACCCATACGCTCAATACGAGTTGTTGCCAGACTGCTCTGTCGCAGCTCTTGCCTGCTGACGCCCACCAATATGCACGATCGTGCTGCGCCCCCGAAGCAGTGGCCAAGGGCCTCCGCAGGCGTCCGTGCACTCGCACCAGGGCAGCGAGCAAGGCAATCGGACGAACTCCACCTTCACGCTTTGGTACGAACGCAAGCTTATTCAGAAACTCTGGCCAGGTCGTGCGCTCCTCAATCAGCACAATCAGACCTGCCAGGGCGCCAACTCCACCGTCGTCCAGCACGCCGAAGTCCCGCGGGCTGAAATTGTCGAAGCTCTTCCCACCTCCGACTCTGAACGTGGTAAATACCCGTCGCAGCTGCTCGACGGTCGGCCTCTCGGGCCTCACGCTGAGATCATGAGGCCATCGGAGGTCAAGTGGCGGCGCGGATGTCCGCCAATACGCCGTCCATTCGGCCACAGGCGCCTTGGCAGCGCCCATCTTGCCGAGTGGGGCGCCACCTTTGCTAGTCGCAGAGGCATTGACGGTGACCTCCTTCGTGAACGCATGTGGCGCTGCACCCCCGACGACAGCCTGGGCGTCAATCCAGTCCCCGAATCTTGCTTAGACTCCTTCACGCCCCGCGCGACGGCGTCGTCAGCAAGCTGCTTGGTGACCGCTGCCAGGCGCATGTCCCCAACAGGACACATGCGCTCACGCGCCCTACACAGCATCGCCACGACCTTGCACCATAGGCCCCTAGGGGCGCCGCGCTGCCGTCGACCCAAAGCTCGGTGCCCGCGTGCCTGCCTGATCGGGTCGCTGCTCACAGCACCCGCTGCTGCCAGGGCCGCCCCTTTCAGCCACCCCGAAGCGTAACTCACCTTCGGAATGCGGGGGGCTGACGGTGGGCAAGCCTTGGTCCAACTGAGCTCAGGTCCATCTCCACGACCACCTTACTTACCAATGTCGAGCCCCGCCAGGTCGCAGAGATATTGTTCGGTGACGCCGATGAACTGCTTCCAGGACTCGCTGACTTCGCCTGCTGGGTCCTGCAGCGCTCCCCACTCATCCGTGAAGTCGCGCGTGCTGCAGCCTAACGGAAAGGGACGAGGGAACGCCTTGGCCGTGCGCATGACCTGCACCCAGTCATCGATCTGCGAGCCGTCAATGATGAGCTCGACAGGCCTGTGTGGCCCGAACTCCCAGTCCGATAGCACCTCGGCGCGTGCTTCGCGAAACTGCCTGGAGATGACAAGGTAGCCAATGACATACTCAGACGGCCTACAAGTCCCTGAGGCGGGTGCAACCACGCGGCCCCCACAACGTCCCAGGAATGTCGACTGCTCCAGCATCTCGGGCTCCATGTTGAAGTCCCCTGCGATGATGAACGGCCTGCCGAGCACCTGGGGGAGCGTGTCCACCCTGAGCAGGATGGACTCGTTGGCGCCTGACAGGCCCTCCCCCGCGTGTGGGTACATGTTGACCAGTGCCACTCCACCTGGACAAAAAAAACCTGAGTGGTGCACAAACGTCGCACGCCCGACCTCCACCACATTGCTGCCGACGCCCTCGAATAGCCCCATGCCGTGGACCCGAGGCGCTAGCAGCAGCAGCCCCCCATGTCCTGCGAGACCTGGCCCCGCCCCT
>CAUYUJ010020534.1:40183-135183 GCA_963575745.1 Prorocentrum cordatum | reverse complement strand
CTCTTGAAGGGGCCCTGGGACACACAAATAAATAGACACAAATAAAAAGTTCCCCCATATTTTCCCATGTTTTCTGGGGTTTTGTCTTCCCCCCCAATTCCCATATTTTCCTATATTTTCGGGGGACTCGACGTTCATTGTGTCTGTGTGTTTTTTCCACCCATAGACACAAATAAAAGGACTCCCCGTATTTTCCCATATTTTCTTGGGAATCGACGATTCATTGTGTCTGTGTCTGTGTGTGTTTGTCCCTCCTGACCTCTGGCCCGCGGGCCCCGCGAAGCACATCTTGCCGTCGCCGCCCCGCTGGAGGTCCGCGAGGGTGACCGCGTCGCCCCACTCGAAGGCGGCGCCGCCTCGCAGGGCGGGGGGCCGCGGGCCGGCAGGGGCGGGGGCGGGGGCTTTTTGTTCCCGCTCGAGAGGTGCGGCGGAGCACGAGGAGGAGGAGGAGGAGGAGGTAAAGAGAGAGGGAGCGAGGGATAGAAGCACAGCAAAAGAGAGAGAGAGAGAGAGAGAAACAACAAAAGAGAAAGAGAGAGAGAGAGAGAAAGAGAACGCACGAGAGAGAGAGAGAGAAGGGTGCACCAGGAGAAGTGGGAGGAGAAGGGGGTGGATGGGTATGATGAGAGCAGCGAGAATGGGAGAGAGAGGAGACGGGAAGAGAAACACGGGAACGGGGAAAGGGACTGGAGGGAAACGGGGAGGAGGGGAAGGAGGGGAAGGAAGGAAGGAAACGCAGAGTGGGGGAAACAAGTGCGCCGCAAAGCATTTGAACTGTATGCTCCTCTTTCCACCCCTACCCCCTCCCTCCCTTCTGGCTTTCCTCCCTCTGCTCCCTCGTCTTCCTCTCATGTTTTTTTTTTTTTTACTGCCACTACTTCTCCTTTTTCGTCCCCTAGCTTTTTTCTTCATCCTCGTCATCCTTTCCTCCATTATCCTCCTCCTCCTCCTCACACCTATTCTATGAATAATATTATTATTATTATCCTCCTCCTGCTCCTCCTCCTCCTCCTCTCCTCCTCCCTATGGGGCTTCAATCGAAACAGATTGTGATCCAGCCTCCCCCAGCCCCATCCTCAGCTTTCGGTCTCCCCTTGGCCTGACACCGATCTTACATCGGCCCAGTGCAAGTTCCTTGAATCTTATTAACGGCGCTCGCCGCGCGGAAGACGGCAGAAATATTGCGAGGGCGGCGGAACCGGCGGTAGTAACAGTGCGCCTTTCGAAGCCCTTGCCCCCGTAGAAGCCTAGCAAGGTAGTCTTCCTTCCTGGGTCGGGCGGGATCCCACCGAGCCAACCCATTAAGTTTGATTCAGCCAAATCGAAATCCAATCCATTAAAACAAAATAAACACACATCCCGGGCCCTTGAGGGATCCCGCCGTGTTGGGATCGGCTGGACGCAAGCTGGGGTTCATCATAAGTTCACGAACTCCTGCTGTGGGGGGGCCGTCTGGATGCCATCTTCAGGCGATCCACGCGCCATCCTGTCGCCGCGGACCCCTCGCCAGGGACTCTTGAAGTCATGTTGGGTCATCTTGAGATCAACTTTGCATGATATGCAGGTCGCGGGACCGCCCACTGCGTCGACTTGCGAACGATACTGGGTGCATGTTGGACTTGTCGTCAGGTCGTTTTCAGATCGCACTCGCGTTATGTTTGGATTGTGCGGGCGTCGCTCGGTCAGTTTGGAGTCGCCCTTGATGTGCCTGGGTCCATCTTCTGGCCTTGGGGCCGTCTCGGCATCGACCGCTACTCATCAGACGGGTCATCGCATAGGCAGCCTGAGACTCTCAAAATGCCCTGTCGGGAGCATGTTGGGCCATGGGGGCATCTCAATTTCGCTTGAAGGTCCTCGTCGTTGGCTTGTGGCCCTGGTGATACCACTTTGGGGCTATGAGGTCACGCGGTCATTGCATGCACTTGTGCATAATTCCCGTGAGACTTTCCAAGGAACCTTTTATTGGAGCCAAGTAATCCTTCACCAGCGGTCTCATGAAGAGGAGGCGGATGAGGATGACCATGCCACGAGTGCAACTTGGAGACGCTGCCGAATATTCGACCGATGACGATGACGAGCTCACGTCTGAACGGCAGAACCCTGAAGTCACCGTGCACAATCGCCGTGGCTGAATGAGGACAAGCAGAAGAAGGAGGTCGAGGAGGAGAAGGAGCTCCGATCACCTTTCTGGATTCCCCAAAGATGCGCTCAGGAGTGGTAGTCAAGAACCTCGGCTTCCAGCTACAACCGCGACCATCCCACCACGATCCTACTCCTCCTCGTCATCCTTGCTCCTCCTCTCCACTTTTCATGAAAATGCCGTTGGACAAAGCGAGTGGCAGCACAACCGCACCACAAAAGGACCAGGCTTGTGGCAGCATGGGAGCCAGGAGCTCCACGACACCCGACCAGCACAACGCAGGCGTGGTGGACAACGCGGACGAGGGCGCGACGACCGATCCCAGGTGACACAACACACAAGGTATACTCCAGATTTCGCAATAAAGGGAGGGGGGTCTAATTTCGGGAGGGGGGTCTCTTCCAGGCTATCTTGGAGGGCCTGGGGGGGTCTGGGGACGATGTTTTGGAGGGTTCTCCCACGGGGGAGGTCTGAAATGGCTCGTCTTGGAGGGTCCAGACCCCCTCCCTTTTCTTACGAGATCTGGAGCACACCAAACACCACCGGGGGAACCACCAGATACGCAGCCAGCTCCTGCCTCTGCTCCGATCGCCATGGGAGCACCGGGGGAACCACCGGATACGCAGCCAGCTTCTGCCTCTGCTCCGCTCGCCCCGGGCGGCGTCGGAGAGCGCGCTCTCCCCCGCTGCCTGCAGCAGGGCGGGCCCCCGGCCCACCCCCGCGCTGCTCCTCGGGGGCCCGCTGGCCGCTCGGCCCGCCCCCGCGGCCTCGGCGAGCCCCGCCCCGCTCCGCTCCCAGGCTTCCGAGGGCGTGCTTCTCCCGATCCGCGGCCCACCTGTCAGGGGGACGTAAGACCTGGGTACAGGGGACTCGGAGATCCCCGAAGGGATCGTCAAAACAATGACGAGGTCGAGCCTGCATTTTGACGAGGCCTCCCGCTGCAGACATCCCACGGAACTCCTCCTCGTCAAAATCCGAGGCGCGGTCGTCAAAAAACGATGGCGAACCCGAGTCCTGGCAAACCCAGGTCTTACGCTCCCCCGAACCTGGGGCCAGCTTCTCGCCTGGGGTATTCTTGTTTGCTGATGGGCTGGGCCCGACGCCCGTGGAGCACGAAAGAGAGACATCCGCCACCTTGCCATGCACGGGGTGGGCGTGTTCGCGTGAGCTGTGTTGTCTGGGAGGCTCTGTGCAGTTGTAAGGGAAGCCCCCCTCTCCCCGCACGCGTGCCAAAAAGAACGCCCCTTCCGAAATTGTGTTCTGGCGGTCGTTTCGGCCTCCAGACGGCCAGGATAGCCTCCAAGACGGCTTCCAAGACCGGCAAGACGACAACAAAACGGCGCAAGATGGCCCACGAAAGCTCACGAGCCTCTCAAGAGAGCCGCAAGACGGCTCAAGATAGCCCAAGAGGGCCTCAAGACGGCCCAAGAGGCCCCCAAAACGGCCCGAGGGAGCTCCAAAAGGCCTTTCTGGAGAGCCCGCGGGAGCCCAAACCGTTAAAGGTTTTTGGAACGATCTTGAGGTGCTCGCCTATACGGGTTTCCGACCACCCAGGACGGCCCAAGAGGCTGCCACGAGGCCTCCGAGATAGCTCCAAGACAGCCCAAGACGCCCTCAAGAGGGCCCCAGGTCGGCCCAAGAGGATCCGAAGATCGCCAAAGGGGCTTCCAAAGAGGGCCCCAAGACGGCCTTGAAGCGCTCCAAGAGAGCAACACGACTGCCCAGAAAGACCTCTTGGGCTGTCTTGGGCAGTCGGGAACCCAAAGATGCCTGAAACTCAGAATCCGTCACAAACCTTAGGACAGTCAATGGTTTTGGCCTTCTCGGGCTCTCCTGGAGGGCCTCTTGGAAACCTCTTGGGCCGTCTTGCGGGCCTCTTGATATGTCCTGAGGCCTGCTTGACAGCCTCATGGCCTCCTGGACGGCTTTCAAGGCAGCCAAGATGGCCCAATATGGCCTAAGACGGCCCAAGAGGCTCCCAAGACAGCATAAAGGCAGATCAAAAAGCCCCCAAGACGGCCCAAGAGGTCTCCAAGAGGCCCTCCTGTAGAGTCCGAAAAGGCCAAACACATTGATAGCATGTAGGTGTTTGAACGACTTTGAAATTATCACCTGTTCGGGTTCCCGACCGCCCCAACAAAAAAACCAAGAAGCCTCCAGGAGGCCTCCAAGATGGCTCCAAAAGCTCCCTAGAAGGCGCGAAGTCGGCCTAAGAGGACCCACGGATCGCCCAAGGGGCTCCCAAGAGGGCAGCAAAAAGGCTGTGAAACGCTCCAGGAGGGCACCAACGCGGCCTAGAGGGGCCCCCAAGGCGGCCCCCCCAGGCGTCAGACGGGCCAAGCATCCCCTGAGACAGCGCAGTGGGCCCCAAGAGGCAACCAAGAAGCCCCATAAGGCCCCCAAGAGGCCACCAAGAAGCTTTCAGGAAGCTACCAGGAGGCCCCCAGGAAGCCCCAAGAAGGCCGAAAGAAAGTTGTTCCTTCTCATCCGCATTTCCTCCCTCTCGTCCACCTCCTCCTCCTCCTCCACCTCCTCCTCCTCCTCCTGCCCCTCCTGTTCCATCTCCTCCTCCTCCTCCTTTTCCTCGTCCTCCTCCTCGTCCCCTCCCTCCTCCTCCTCCTCCTCCCTCCTCCTCCTCTCCTCCTCCTCCTCCTCCTCCTCCTCCCCCTCCTCCTCCTCTTCCTCCTCCTCCTCTTCCTCCTCCTCCTCCTCCTTTTCCTCCTCCTCCTCCTCCTCTCCTCCTCCTCCTCCTCATCTTCCTCCTCCTCCTCTTCCTCCTCCTCCTCCTCCTCCTCCTCCTCCCCCCTCCCCTTCCCTACCGCCTGGACGACAAGGTCGGGACCACGACCCGCCCCAACGCAGACTACTCGTCGACATTGCGCTGTTCCTATGTTGAACCTCCTTCCTGCTGCGCTGTTGCACCGGCGCGGCGGCGGGGCTTTCCGCAAGCGGATGGATATAACCACCGTGGACCCAAACTAGAATTTTTCTACCAGCAGACGTTGCGCAATCTAGGTTGAGCAATGTTTTTGGTGCATTCTACGTAGTGTAGTTCACTTTGACCGTCTTGAAACTGTCCTCCCTACTGCTCGTGCAAACATCCCACCCTCCCACCCGCAACTTGGTCGCAAGACTTCTTACGACAAGACCGTGACGGTAGGTACCAGATGGCACTTGGCCACGACACCGACGCCGACGACGACAGCGATAACGACGACGACGGCGCCGCAGACACCGACTACGACGACGCCGCCGACGTCGACGTCAACGAAGATGACGACGACGCCGACGCCGACGCCGACGACGAAGACGACGACGACGTCGCCAACGGAGACGACGACGAGGGAGGAGAAAAAACGACGACGGCGACAACGACGACAACGACGATGGAGGAGGGAAGACGACGACGACGACGACGCGAACGACGAAAAAGGAGGAAGGACGGCGACGCCGACGACGACAACGACGAGGGAGGAGGGAAGACGACGACGACAACGACGACGAAGACGACGACCACGGCGACGAAATAGGATGGACGACGACGAGACGCCGACGACGGACGACGACGACGACGACGAGGAGGGAGGATAACGACGAGGGAGGAGTGAAGACCACGACGACGACGACGACGACGACGACGACGACGGCGACGAAATAGGAGGGACAACGACGAGACGACGGAAGCGACGACGACGACATCGACGACGGAAGCGACGACGACGCCAAGACGACGACGACGACGACGAGGAAAAACAGAAGACGACGACGGCGACGACGACGACGACGACGACGAGGGAGGAGGGAGGACGACGACGACGACGACGCAGAAGCGCGCGCGCACGCTTTTGTTGAAAACCCGTGTTGCGAAACCTTGTATTTTTGTAATCCTTCTGAAACCGAAAGTTTTTGAAGGATTCCGGCATGCGCGCGGGACTTCGCGCGCGCCTGCACTTCGCCGATTTTTTTGCAGAGGATTCTCGCGACGGCACACGCGCAAGGGCGTTCGACAAATTTCGACATGCGCGCGCGAAGCCCGTTTGGTAGCATTTTGTGAAAATCTTGAAACACCAGAATCGTTTTCTTAAGATTTCGCAAGAGCTCGCGCGTGAGCTTTTTTAGCAAACCAATGTTGCGAAACCCAATGTTGTTGTATGATCTTTTGGAAATTCAATTTTGAAATCTCTCCGGAACCGAAGGTTTTTGAAGGATTTCGGCATGCGCGCGCGACGACGCGCGCGCGTGCACTTCGTCCCGTTTTTTGCAAGGGATTCGCGAAACAGTCTTGTGTTAGAGCAAAAACTGTCACCGCATAGTGTTTTTCGCAAGGGAACCCCAGGGGGGAAACCGGTTTGGCTGGAATGATTTCATTTCATACTTAGGATGGACGAGTGTGCAGAATATATATATATATATATATACATAATATATATATATATATATGAAATTATACTATCCCATGGGGGAACCGATCAGTCTGGGGGGGGGGTAGAGTCTATTCTCTTTTTAGAAAAGAGAATCCACTCTGCTGAACTTGAAGTCGTCATCTCCACTGCTCGCGCAAACATCCCACCGTCCCACCCGCAACTTGTTTGGCAAAACTCCAGATGCGGGGGGCGGCGGCGCCACCGACGGACGACATCGATGATAACGTCCTCACTGCCGATGCTCGTCGCCGTGAGTCGGTGATGAAGGTGAGCATATCGACGATACTCGGACGTGCGCGATGACAAGATGACGTCGGCAACGTCTGCGACAATAACGAAGGTGGCACCAGCGACGACGATGTTCAGAAGGGCGACGGTACGAACGATAACCGCGCCAATGATGGCAAACACGTTGACGATGCTGATGTCCATCTGTCGATGAGGCAGGTGGTCGCGGTGATGCTGACAAGGTTGGAAAGGGAATCCGCGCGCGCGGAAGTTCAACAAATCCGTCAGACTGATCCTGCGCGCGCGGCGGTGCGCGCATGTGGCCCGCGTGGTATCTGTTGCAAGGGATTCGCGCCCTCGGCGCATGACAGGACTATCGCGGGCGCACCGCGCGGTGACATGAAATCGCTGGCAGAATGCATAAGCATCCTATGGTTGTTGTGTGATTGTAGCATGAGCGCGCGGACAGGAAATTTGCAAGCATGTTGTTGCAAAGCCCTAGTTGGCTTATATATATAATGGTTTGAGTGCTGAAACACTTGCAAACACATTGTTTTGTTACGAATTTGACATGGACGCGCGCATGATGACTTTGTGGTATTTGCTGCCAGGGATTCTTGAACACTTTTGAGTATTTGATAAACGAGTGCGCGCGCAAAATGTGTTTTGCAGAGGATGGCGGTGGGGGGGCGATACTGGCCTGGCTGTGATAGTATGAATTCATATTTCGGATGGACGATGGGGCGGAATCGTACGTAACCTGTAACTCTGGGGGGGGTCTATTCTTCTCTTAGAAAGGGAAAAAATTGCCGAACCTGAAATTGTGAAGTCCGCTGCTCGCGAAATCGTCCCACCTACCCACCCGCAACATGGTTTGCACAACCCACGCGGCAGCGTTTGCGATGATTTTTCGGCGCTGACAGGCGCATCGCCGCGGCCGCGCTAGCGCGCAAGCTCGCGCGCAAAGCGGCCAACTAGGCTGACGCGCCCAACACGGCCGCTGTGGCGCTGACCGGTGGGGTCTTCCCGACTCGTCTCACAGGCCGCGCTGACGCACGAGCACTTCCGTGCGAGTCGGTCACTCGGCGGGCGCGGTGACATGGCGACGTCGACAACGGCAGACACGACGATGATAGCACCGATGCTGGCAGGGATGATGGCAATGACGACTTATCGGCAAGGACTGCCGATGCTGGCCACGCCGATGGCGATGATGTTTCCTTGCGTCGGCGATGGAAATTGTGATCAGGATTTCGACATGCGCGCGCGGCCGACGCGCGCGAGCGGCCGCAGTGTATTATTTGACAGAGACCGTGCTCCCCCCGAACACGCGCGCAAGGACGTTCGAATGATTCCGGCATGCGCGCGAGAGAAGCCCATCGGGTCGCACTTTATGAAAATACGGTAAACCTATTGCTTCCTTAAAAATTCGCAAGAGCGCGAACACAAGAGGTTGTTGAACATTCTTGTTTCGAAGCCACTGTGTTTCATGTGTTTTCGGGGCACTCGATGTACAAATCTCTGCGCCACCCCAGGTTTTGGAATGATTTTGGCATGCGTGCGCGACGACGTGCGTGTGCACTTCTTTTTTTCCAAGGGACTGTTGCGACAGCAAACGTGCAAGGGCGTCGGGATGATTTTGACATGTGCGCGCGGGAGGCACGGTTGGTAGAATGTGGCGAACACGTTTAACGAATCCATGGCTTTTAATGAAGACTTCGCAAGGGCGCGAGCGCAAGTTTTTCTTTGTCAGATCCTGTTGCAGAACCACTGGTTGTTTATATGTGTTCGGGAAACTCGATTTCGAAATCCTTGAGAAACTTGACATGCGTGAAGGATTTCGGGATGCGCGCGCGACGACGCGCGCGAGTGCACTACATCCCATTGATTGCAGGGGATAGTTGACCAACTTTGGATATGACCAAATGCGCACATGGTATCATTTGACAGAGAAGAAGGCGGGGGTCGATAACCGGACTGCATGGGATGGTACGAGTTCGTATATCGGATGGACGACTGTGCAGGATCATACACGGAACTCAATACAACCAAGGCGATGCGTTAACCCTGTGTCGAAGGGGATCTTATAAGATAGGAACGGAACATCCAGGTTGAGCAATCGACGTTGGGATATATATATATATATATATATAAATATATATACATATATATATGTATATATATATATATATACAGTGCCACCTATGTGGTGCAACGTATGGGGAGCTATACGCGTAGTACAATATATGTGGAAACGTGTGTGTGGTGCAACGTATGTGGTGCAATCCACTCTGCTGAACTTGAGGTCGTCATCTCCACTGCTCGCGCAAACATCCCACCCACCCACCCGCAACTTGGTTTGCAAAACCTCTTAAGACCGACTGCGACGACACCGACGGCAATGACCAGGACGACACCGACGACGTCTCCGACGACTTCGACGACGACAACGACGCCGACGCCGACGACGACGACGAAGTCGCGACAACGACGACAACGACGAGGGAGGAGGGAGGACGGCGACGACGCGAACGACGACGAAGGAGGAAGGACGGCGACGCCGATGACGACAACGACGAGGGAAGAAGGAAGACGACGACGACAACGACGACGACGACGGCGACGAAATAGGAGGGACGACGACGAGACGCCGACGACGGACGACGACGACGACGTGGGAGGAGGAGGAAGGACGACCACGGCGACAACGACGGAAACGACCACGACGCCAAAGAGGACGACGACGACGAACACGAGAAAAGACAGACGACGACATAGGCGACGATGACGACGACGACGCGGGAGGAGGGAGGACGGCGACGACGACGACGACGACGACGACGCAAGAGCGTGCGCGCACGCTTTTGTTGAAAATCCGTGTTGCGAAACCTTTGGTTTTCGTAGGTTTTTTGGACGCACGATTTTGAAATCCTTCCGACACCGATGGGTTTTGAAGGTTTTCGGCATACGCCCGCGACGACGCGCGCGTCTGCACTTCGTCCCATGTTTTGCAGAGGATTCTCGCGACGGCACACGCGCAAGGGCGTTCGACAGATTTCGACATGCGCGCGCGAAGCCCGTTTGGTAGCATTTTGTGAAAATCTTGAAACACCTCTGGTTTTCGTAAGATTTCGCAAAAGCTCGCGCGGAAGCTTTTTCATCAAACCAGTGTTGCGAAACCATATGTTTTTGTATGTTGTTGGGAAACTCGATTGCGAAATCCTTCCAGCACCGAAAGTTTTTGAAGGATTTCGGCATGCGCGCGCGACGACGCGCGCGTGTGCACTTCGTCCCATGTTTTTGCAAGGGATTAATGAACAAATGCTATGCTAGAGCAAAAATGTCACCGCATAATGTTTTTGTACAAGGGAACCTCAGAGGGGGGGAACCCGGCCTGCCTGGGATGGTATGACTTCATATTTAGGATGGACGAAGTGTGCAGAAAATATATGGAATCATACTATCCCAGGGGGAAGCGATAAGTCCGGGGGGGGGTAGAGTCTATTTTTTTTTTAAATAAAGGAAACGACAACGACGACCGAAACGACCACGACGCAAAAGAGGACGACGACGAACACGAGAAAAGACAGACGACGACGTAGGCGACGACGACGACGACGACGACGCGGGAGGAGGGAGGACGGCGACGACGACGACGACGACGACGACGCAAGAGCGCGCGCGCACGCTTTTGTTGAAAATCCGTGTTGCGAAACCTTTGGTTTTCGTATGTTTTTTGGACGCACGATTTTGAAATCCTTCCGAAACCGATGGGTTTTGAGGGTTTTCGGCATACGCCCGCGACGACGCGCGCGTGCGCACTTCGTCCCATGTTTTGCAGAGGATTCTCGCGACGGCACACGCGCAAGGGCGTTCGACAGGTTTCGACATGCGCGCGCGCGAAGCCCGTGTGGTAGCATTTTGTGAAAATCTTGAAACACCTCTGGTTTTCATAAGATTTCGCAAGGGCTCGCGCGGAAGCTTTTTCAGCAAACCAGTGTTGCGAAACCATATGTTTTTGTATGTTGTTGGGGAACTCGATTGCGAAATCCTTCCGGCACCGAAAGTTTTTGAAGGATTTCGGCATGCGCGCGCGACGACGCGCGCGTGCGCACTTCGTCCCATGTTTTGCAAGGGATTCGTGAAAAACTGCGATGTTAGAGCAAAAATGCCACCGCATAGTTTTTTTTTGCATAGGAACCTCAGGGGGGGGAACCTGGCCTGCCTGGGACGGTATGATTTCATATTTAGGATGGACGAGTGTGGAGAAAATGTATGAAATCATATTATCCCAGGGGGAAGCGATAAGTCCGGGGGGGGGGGTAGAGTCTACTTCTTTTTAGAAAGGGGAATGTACGTTGTGCAAAACACGTGGTGCAAACTACGCTGTGCAAGATGTGTTGTGTAATCTACGTGGTGCAATCCACTTTGACCGTCTTGTAGCTGCCCTCTCCGCTGCTCGCGCAAACATCCCACCCACCCACCCGCAACTTGGTTTGCAAAACCTCTTAAGACCGACTACGACGACACCGACGGCAATGGCTAGGACGACACCGACGACGTCTCCGACGACTTCGACGACGACAACGACGCCGACGCCGACGACGACGAAGACGACGACGACGACGCCAACGAAGGCGACGACGAGGGAGGAGGAAGGACGACGACGGCGACAACGACGACAACGACGACAACGACGAGGGAGGAGGGAGGACGGCGACGACGCGAACGACGACGAAGGAGGAAGGACGGCGACGCCGACGACGACAGCGACGAGGGAGGAGGGAAGACGACAACGACGACGACGACGACGACGGCGACGAAATAGGAGGGACGACGACCAGACGCCGACGACGGACGACGACGACGACGACGAGGGAGGAGGAGGAAGGACAACCACGGCGACAACGACGACGGAAACGACTACGACGCCAAAGAGGACGACGACGACGAACACGAGGAAAGACAGAAAACGACGTAGGCGACGACGACGACGACGCGGGAGGAGGGAGGACGGCGACGACGACGACGACGACGACGCAAGAGCGCGCGCGCACGCTTTTGTTGAAAATCCGTATTGCGGAACCTTTGTTTTTTGCAGGTTTTTTGGACGCGCGATTGCGAAATCCTTCCGGCACCGAAGGTTTTTGGAGGATTTCGGCATGCGCGCGCGACGACGCGCGCGTGCGCACTTCGTCAACCTTTTGTAACGGATTCGTAGAACAATTGTTACGCTAAACCAAAACATGTCACCGCATCGTGTTTTTTCACAAGGGAACCTCAGGGGGGTGGGAACCGGTTTGGCTGGGATGATACGATTTCATATTTAGGATAAACGAGTTTGCCGTATATATATATATACATATATATATGTAAATATGAAATTATATTATCCCTGGAGGGAGCGTTAAGTCCGGGGGGGTAGAGTTTATATATTCTTTTTTTAGAAAGGGGAATCGACACGACACAATCTATGTGATGCAATCTGCGTGAAGCAATCAAACGGCGGACGCGAGCGGCAATGGCGGCGACGGCGACAACATAGCCGCCAGACCGACCGACAGGCCCAAAAAACGGGAAGCGACGACGCGGCGACGGGGCGGCGACGGCGACTACATAACCGCCAAACCGATGCACAAACCCATACGACGGGCGGCGAAAAAAACGGCGGCGGCGACGGCGACTACATAGCCGCTAGACCGGCGCACAGGCCGACTTCCTCAGACGAGATGTAAGAAACCCTACGTGCAAACAGTGTTTGAGGAACGTTACGCCGCATAGCTTGCAACACGTGCGCGATCCGATCTGAAAGCGAATTCGGATCGACCGTTCCCCCAGGGCCGGGATCATCGACCCCTTTTTTGGAGATGTGCACTTCACAAATGATTCTGCCCATCGTTTTTCTGAATTCGAACGCACGCCATCCCAGCAAAATCGACTTCGACCCCACCCACACCCCACCGTCCTCACCAAAACGCACTGTGCAAGCATACTCGTTTATCATCAGTCGTCCTAGTACAATAACCCTTTGCCCCCCCCCCCACAGAAAAACAGGACGAAGTTCACGCGCGCGCGCCTCGTCGCTCGCGCAGGCCAGGAACCAGTCAACAACCTCAGGCTTCGCGCAATTTGCTCTACCAGGAGGTGAGTGTGCGCACGTGACCACAAACGGGTAGCTCCTGCGAGCGGCTGCCTTTTCGCACAGCACCACTCCACATGCCGAATCTAATGTAAGCCCCTTGGCTCCACTGCAGCCCGCTTCGGGCGCAGGCGGCAACCGCACGTTTGAAACAAACCCCTGGTACATGCATAGCGAGGTCTGCCTCTCCTCCTCTTCTCCGGGGGAGGCTTCGGGAGAACTGAAGACAGTTGGAAAACTGCCTTGCGAACTGGGTGATCATTGCTCCCGCGCGCAGTCGCTGCAAAGAGAACGAGCTGCCGCTGCAGGAGGAGGCTGCTGAATTTCTGACGCCCCGCTTGCTCGAGAACGGCTGCGTCGGCAACGCGACTGCAATGCGAGCGTGGAGTCCGCAGTATCTTCCGGAGGCAGCGGGCCTGCAAGCCGTCCAGCTGGGTGCGCCCTGCACCCTTCAGCCATCCAGTGTGCCTACTGTACAACAGTCTGCTCAGCACGCACGCTTCAAAGATACGGATCCTCCGGAACACAGGGCTTGCAGTGTGGGACCAGATGCGCGACAGCGTATCAGATTCCGCCCTGGCTGCGCCAACTCGTCTCTTCACTTTTGCTTGAACACCCCCGCCCGCAGAGAATATGCTCCCAAGGTGCACGACGCTGTCCTTCTGACTGATGGGCGTGCCGTCGGCCTTCGTAATGTCGGCTGTGCACCTGGCTGGAAAAAAATCGAACTTCTTCCAGTTGTACTTGAACCTGTAACTTGCGCCGGCCATGTCGTTTGCCTGCGTATATGAGGGTGCGGTGTCCGCACAAGACGCACCGATGAACGTGTCATCCTCGTAGACACGCTCTCCCTCGTCTGCTGCGCTTTGGCCAGGGGCAGCCCTTGCATGTGATGCCAGAATTGTCATGCACATGGCGAACAACATCGGCGCGGGAGGGCACCCCTAGCAGATGCCCGCGAGCTGCGGCCGAGAGCTCGAAACTGCACCCGCTTCCCTGACTGCACAGCGTCGTGCCGTGTAGATCGCCTCGATGATTGCTAATATAGGTGCAGGGGCTCGGAACCGAGCGCCCCGAAACTTACTACAACAAAACACACACTGTGAAACAACATGCCTTGTCACAAAAAAAATATCGCGCGTGCGTTTGCGAATTCTTCACAGCATCATTTGCGAGCATTTGTATAACATGCGAATAAACGGGCCCCTCGCGCGCGAATGTCGGAATGATTCGAGCGTCCTTGCGCGTGCTGGGGTGCGTGAGCCCTGCCAAATCACTACATGCCCCTCGCGCGCGCATGTCGAATTTCTTTTGAAACCTCCAGCACCGACACGTGGACACCATCATCGCCGTTGGCGTGATCAGCATCGGCGCCGTCATCGTCATCGCCGTTACCAACAGCGCTACTATCATCATCGTGTCTGCCGTTGTCGACGTCGCCATGATACCGCGCCCGCCCGAATCACCGACTCGCACTGAAATGGGCGCGCGTCACCGCGGCCTGCAAGCGCACTGAGAAGTCCCCAGCGGTCAGCGCTACCGCGGCCGCGCCGGTCGCGCTAGACTAGTTGGCCGCTCTGCGTGCGAGCCTGCGCGCCCTAGCGCGGCCGCAGGGATGCGCCAGCCAGCCAGCGCCAAGCGGTCATCGAAATCGCCGCCGATTGGGTTTTGCAAACCAAGCTGCGGGCTGGTGGGTGGGATGGTTGCGCGAAAAGTGGAGTTGGCAATCTCAAGTTCGGCAAGCCGAACTGCGACACATATAATGCACCACACAGTCCGCATCCAGATTGTACTGACTCGCTACTTGCGGCCCAAACTGGCACACAGAATTCAAATTTCTTCTGGATGTGCTATTCGTCGTCCTTGTCCTCGTCCTCGTCCTCGTCCAAGTCCTCCTCCTCCTCCTCCTCCTCTTCCTCCTCCTCCTCCTCCTCCTGCTCCTGGTATCCTTCCCCTCCCCCTCCTCCTCCCCCTCCTCCTCCTCCTCCTCCTCCTCCTCCTCCTCCTGCTCCTGGTATCCTTCCCCTCCCCCTCCTCCTCCCCCTCCTCCTCCTCCTCCTCCTCCTCCTCCTCCTCCTCCTCCCTCCTCCTGGTATCCTTCCCCTCCCCCTTTTTCCCCCTCGCCCCCCTCGCCCTCGCGAGGAGCGCCGGGCCTGTGGCGGCCGGCCGGAACTGCAGCCTGGACAGGGCGGGCCCGACCGCCTCCAGCGGCGCTGCGAGGATGGCGCCGGCGGGCACCCGGAAGACGCCCTGGCGGCCTCCTGCGGGGGCGGCCTCCTCCTCCTCCTCTCCTCCTCCTCCCTCGTCCTCATCCTCGCCTCCCCCTCCCTCCTCCTCCTCTCCTCCTCTCCTCCTTCCTCCTCCTCCTCCTCCTCCTCCCCCTCCTCCCCCTCCTCCTCCTCCTCCTGCTCCTCCTCCTCATCCTCCGTGCGTGCGTCGTGCGCCGTGGGTGCGTTCCTCGCAGCGCGCCGTCGTTCGACTACAGTTGGCCCCGATTGGAGAGGGCACGCGAGAGGACACAAGACCCTTCCGAGGGCCACATCGCCACTGGAGTGCAAGAAGGCACGCGTCGCGAGGCACAGGGCACAAGGGTACCCTTGAGCTGGCAGGGTCGACCCACTAATCCGGGCCGACTGCTCACGCAAGAGTGACCCTTCGCGGGAGTGACCTCTGGTCTGGGCCCACTGGGGTCCCCCCCGATCGCCGAGCGCGATGCGACAGTGGCCTCCTGCGCGCTTGCATTTCTGGCCCCCCCGCGGCCCTCAAAGAGCCGCGCGGCAGAGGTCACTCTTGCCCAGGGTCACTCCTGCTTGTAGCCGAATCGTGCATACGCCGTCGTCGTCGTCGTCGTCGTCGTCGTCGTCGTCGTCGTCGTCGTCGTCGTCGTCCGTCGTCGTCGTCGTCGTCGCCCTGTCTTCCTGCCCTCCTCCGCGCGCGCAGACACGCGCACGCGATGGCCTGGCTGGCTTGCAGGCGGGGCGCCGTGGCATCACGGCGCCGGGCGCTCTCGCACCGCGGCCATATCCCCTCTTCTGGGAGCGCCCTGCGCGGCCGCCGGCCGGGGCGCGGCTCCGAAAGACGGGACAGGACGGTGCTGGGGGAGGGCGCGGATCGGTGCGTACACCCTGCGAAATTCTATCAAAATCTTGGGATTTAGATTGAAAAGTTAAGAATAATCGAGACTCTGGACGAAAACTGAGGTTTTCTTAAGCATCGCCTAAGGTGTAGGCCTTCCTGGCTGGGCCAGGAAGGCACATTACACCGATCCTGGGCCAGGGGAGGCCAGGTTCAGACAGAAGAAAGATCGACGAAGACCGAGCACTCCGCCTGGACTCCTTCCGATTGGACGTCGCCTCCTGTCAGGAGAGGCGACGTCCAGACGGAGTATGCCCAGACGGAAACCGAGCGCACTCCGCATGGATTTACCTCGGGTAGACTTTCTCGCCCCCAAGCCAACCATGCGACGTCCTGAATGTTTCAATACGGCGTCCCCGAGACCGGCTTTTTCCCCACATGTTTCGTGGGGTTCTGGTTTTCATCCCTGCCGCGTCGCACCCGCGAGTCTCATTCACCTCCCCTCCTCCTCCGAGCGCGGCGTCTATGCGGGCCATGGCGCGAGACATAGCAGGCGTGGCAATTTCTCGACACCATGGGGGGTGCACAGGGGGTGGTCCCCGAGCGCGGCGTCTATGCGGGCCATGGCGCAGGGCATAGGAGCGCGGCGTCTACGCGGACCATGGCGCAGGGAATAGCAGGCGTGGCACTTTGTCGACACCATAGGGGGTGCGCGGGGGGGGGTCCCCTAGCGCGGCGTCTATGCGGGCCATGGCGCATAGCATAGCAAGCGTGGCACTTTCTCGACGCCAGAGGGGGTGCGCAGGGAGTGGTCCCCGAGCGCGGCGTCCATGCGGGTCATGGCGCAGAGCATAGCAGGCGTGGCTGTTCCGCGACGCCAGAAGGGGGTACGCAGGGGGTGGTCCCTGAGCGCGGCGTCTATGCGAACCATTGCGCAGGGCATGCCCGGCGTGACACTCCCTCCACAGCAGGACTGTAAACATTCTGGCTCGAGTTGAACGCACAACACGTTTTGACTTTCGCGCCGCGCCGCCGGGGTCTCTGCGCTGGTGCGGCGTAGATTCCCTTTCAACGAGATGCGTTCTCCCCCCCTTGCATTGCCCCCCTGGCATGACTCTCCTCTATCTCCCCCTGCCTCCTTCCCTCCTCCTGTGCTCCTCCCTCCTCTTCTCCCTCATTTCCTCCTCCTTCCTATTCTCCCTCCTTCTCCCTCCTTTTCCCTCCTCGACCTCCCCCAGCGGCCGCTTTCCTTCGCCCATCGGTAAACCTTCGCAGGCTTTGTGCAACGCAGCGGAGTGCCCACAAAAGGCGACTGGCTCATCGAGAGCAGAATCCTCTCTCCTGCCTTCCGTCCCTCCCTTTCCTCTCCGCACTGTCCCTTTCGCCCTCGTTCCTCCTCCCTCCCCTGGTTTCTGTCGCCCCCATCCCCCCATCCTCCTTCCCACCCTCCCATTCCGCCCCTCCCTCCCATTCCGCCCATCCGCGTAGCAGGGGGTCCGCAGGTGGTGGTCTCTCAGCGCGGCCGATATCCGAGCTGGTCGTCCAGGGCGTAGCAGGCGTGGCACTTTTTCGACACCATAGGGGGTGCGCAGGGAACGGCCACCAACATCATTCTCACATGCTTCATTTCAGCTATCATCACTCCAGCCATAATATAAGTATGTGGGGTTCCTCAGTAGCGTAATCATCCTGAGCCGTTTTTCAACGGTCCCGAGGCCCAGCGAGGGCCCCCCGAGGCCGAAAGATGCCCCCCAAAAACCTCCCGTCCTGATTTTTCTACGACGCGATCATGTCTGGGTCCGCTCTGCGATCTTGGCGCCATGGCACGCCGGTACCCCCGAGCAGCGGAGGAGGGGGGAGGAGGGCGGATGAGGGGGGAGGAGGGGGGAGGAGGGAAGAAGGAGGAGGAGAAGGAGGAGGAGGAGGAGGAGGAGGAGAAGGAGGAGGAGGAGGAGGAGGAGGCAGGCGGAGAGGAGGAGGGGAGGAGACGAGGAGGCGGAGGAGGAGGAGAAGGAGGGGGAAAGAGTAGGAGGATGGAGAAGGAGGAGGAGGAGGAGGAGGAGGAAGAGGGAGGAGGAGGAGGGGGGGGGGGAGGAGGAGGGGAAAAGGGGAGGAGGAGGAGGAAGTGAGGAGGAGGAGGAGGAGGAGGAGGAGGAGGAGGAGGAGGAGGAGGAGGAGGAGGAGGAGGAGGGGGAGGGAAGAGGAAGAGGAAGGGGAGGAGGAGGAGGAGGAGGAGGAGGGAGCAGGCTAGAGCTAAGAAAGAGCAAATTTTACTAAACCAGGCCAGGTTCAGAAGGGTGAGGAGGACGATGGAGGAGGAGGATAGGAGAAGGGGGAGGAGAAGGAGGGGAGGAGGAGGAGGAGGAGGAGGAGGAGGAGGAGGGGGATGCTGGCGCCAGGGCACGCCGCTGCGGCCGCGGCAGGCTCCTCCTCCGGAGGCAGCGCCGCCAGCGGAGCCCGCGGGCGGGCCGCCCGCACCCCGGTGGCTCTCCAGCGCCCTGGCGGCCACCAGGGGGGCTGGCAGAGCGTCCTCAGTCCTCCTCCTCCTCCTCCTCCTCCTCCTCCTCCTCTCTCCTCAGGTCCTGTCCTCCTCCTCCAGTCCTCCTTCAGTCCTCCTAGGCCTCCTTCATCCTCCTCCTCCTCCTCCTCTAGTCCTCCTCCTCCTCCTCCTCCTCAGGGTCCTCCCTCTCCTCCTCCTTCCTCCCTCACCTCCTCCTCCTCCTCCTCCTCCACCTCCACCTCCTTCTCCTCCTCCTCCTCCTCCTCCTCCTCTTCCTCCTCCGCCTCCGCCTCCTTCTCCTCATCCTCCTCCTCCTCCTCCTTCTCCCCTTCCTCCTCCTCCTCCTCCTCCTCCTCCTCCTCCTCCTCAGTCCTCCTCAGTCCTCCTCAGTCCACCTACTCCTCTTTCTCCGGCGCAGACGAGGAGGGCGGCGAGGAGGACGACGGCGGCAACGACGAGGACGACGACGAGGAGCTGGAAGGCGGCGGCGGCGGCGAGGGCGGCGAGGAGGAAGGAAACGGCGACGGCGGCGGGGAGGGAGAGGCGACGAGGACGAGGGCGACGACGACGGGGACGAGAACGACGAGGACGGACGGCAAGGACGCCGCCAAGTATGCGCCCCTTCCCCTGCCCCCCCCCCCTCCCCCCCCGCATACACAGACACACACAGACACACCAACCTTCTTTGGCAATCGCAAGGGGACGTGGGAGAGGTGGGAGTAAGCGCAGCAAGTTTGAACGTAGCCAAACAGAACACGGGAGTGAACGCAATGATCTCGAATGGGCTGATCGCACGTGGGGGAGGGGGATGGAGGGGAAAGGGGATGAGGACTGGAGCAGAGGCCGCTCAAGGGCGGCACAAATTGGCCATCAGCCCTGGCTAGCAAGCGCAACCCGCGCGCAAAAGGGCGCAGCCCAACCACAGCTGGCAGAAGTACCGCGGGCACCTTCTTCAGACAAAGCCTGGCCCTGGAACGAGATCACAGCTTCACATGCAACCAGTCATCATCATCCTCGCCCGCTCTCCACCCCACCCACCGCCCACATCCCAACGACTGTTGCCGCTTCCTGCGGCACTCCCCTCCCAGGGTCATCATCAGTGTGGGAATCGGAAGGACGGACGGAGGCCACCTCAGCAAAGCTGCCCCGTCGACAGGGATGGGCGCGCAGGCGAACAGAAGTGCTCAGTACGGCAAGTGCACGAAACCATCTGCGAGAGTATGCCAGTCCTCTGCGGACATTGATGGATCCAGTTCTCTGGGGGGCGGAAGCTGTGGGGGCAAACCCGAACGGGTGTGGCTGGGAGTCGGAGTCATGATCCTGGCCCAGGGCCGCGCGGCGAGCTTGACGAGGCACGGAGTCGAGACCAGGAGCAGGCGGGGCGGCAGGTCCCTCCGAGCTGCGCATCCGCCTGGCGAGCACCAGCCGGCCCCGCCGGCACACCTGGGCGAAGCTCCGACGCACAAAAGGTCGAGACTGCGCTTGCAGCGCACGCGCCACACGGAGGTGCTTTGAAGCCTCAGGATGCGGCTGATCAGGACGATCGCCTTGATCACGAGCCGCTTCGCCACGAGCAGGCCATGCATCAGGGCGAGCGGCTTCATCGCAAGCATGTCCTTCGCGGAGCGTTTCATCAGAAGTCGCTGCATCAGGAGGGACTTTCGGACGGGCAGCTTCAACTAGAAACGGGAGCTCGGCACAAACAGGTTGCTCAGGACGAGGGCCTTCATGACGGCGAACGGTCCTGCCAAGAAAAACATCACCTCGAAATGGCTACTCAAGAACAGCTTCGCCAACCAGGTGATTATGGCTCCCACGCTCCGTCAAACACCCGATCCCGAACTTGCGTACGACGGCCCGCTTCACGATAAACTGGCCGTGCATCAGAGCTACCAGCGTCGTCGCGAACAGCGCCATCACGGCGCGCTTCATCTCAAGCACCTTCAACTGAGGGACTTCAGGGCGAACAACTTCACCTTCAAGAGGACGTTCGGCACGAACGCCGTGCTCAAGATCGTAACTAACGACATCATCACAAACCAGCTGTTCTGGAACACGTTCACGGCCGAGGCCTGGATCAAGGGCTCCGTGAGACATCCGAACCCGAACATGTGCACGACGGCTGGCTGTGCAGCAGGGCAAACAGCTGCAGCACGACCAGCACCGTCACGAAGCCCTTGATCAAGATCCCCGTCATCGGCCGGATCCCGTGCACCAGGGTCATCAGCTGGACGCCCATGGAGGATCGGCACCCAGTAGAGGCACGAACGGAACTCCTCCAAGATGCGCAAGTCGATCGCGCGTGGGCACCTGGGCGGCTCCACGAGCCCAGGCGGCGGTGAGTGCCACGCCCAGCTGGCCCCCCCGCAGTCCTCGTCAGCTGCACGAAGCAGGAAGTCATCCCCAGCACCCATGAGCCTGACGGCCTTCAGGGCCGCCCCCATGGCTGGACAGCGGTCGCCGAGGAGGTCGTTGGGCGCCCGAGTTATCCGGGGCAACTCGGGTCCGGGGTAACTCGGGCTCGGATTCCCGAAAAAGGAACCCGAGTTAGGCCTGACCCGAGTTACCCCTGATGATGTGGGGCTCTGGGCGCCCGAATCATCCGGGGTCACTCGGGTCTGGGGTAACTCGGGCTCGGATTCCCGAAAAACGAACCCGAGTTAACCCTGACCCGAGTTACCCCTGATGATTCGGGGCTCTGCGGTCGGACAGCGCCCAGTGCACAGCACGGCCGTGCCGAGAGCGTGCTAGTCGGCGGGCCAGCGCCAGTGCGCGGGCCGAGGCGGCTGCCCTCCACCCCTTGACAGGTGGGCGGCCACTCGCGCGCCCGCGCCCGGGCAGGCGCGCGCGCGCGCGACGGCCTCCCAAAGCCGGACGCACTCAAGACAAGAAGGCTGCGGATGAAGACGGGATGGGGCGGAGCACGGGGGCTGGAGTGAATGGGGGGGAGTCGGAGGAGTGGGAGGCGGGGGAGGAGGACAAGATAGGTGCGCTCGCGCCATATCTGACGTCCTGCCCCTTCCCAGACATCCCTTACCATGGCGTAGATATCTTCTTTGTTCGCATCATCGGGTGTCGAGCAGGGCAATGATCGCGAGAGGGTACGCGATGCATGGTAGAGCACGGCCTGGCATGGCGTAGAAGAGCACGGCAGAGCGTAGCATGCCATAGCATGGCGTGGCATTGCGCAGTGAAGCATTTCATCACCAAAAAGCTGCAACGCAAAACACGGCATCGCACAGCGGCGCAAAACACAACATCACACAGCATGTCATGGAGTGGCGCCGGGATCCTTGGAGGGTAAGTGGATCGTCATCGAAAGGTCTGGGCCAGTCTGGAGTCGTGGCTCCATGTCTAGCTCCTTGGGCTCCCCGAAAAGCTCCGCACAAGGCGGGGCTGATGGAGAGCACCCGCTGGCTCTGCTTTCAACATCGCCTTCTCAAAGCAAGAGCGGGGCTCTCGCTATTTCCTGAAAGCGATGCCGCCCCAGAGTGTGGGCGGGGAGCTTCTGCGGCCCAGAAAAATTAGCGAATCGACACCGGATGTGGAATCACTTCCGATGGCTCTTTCGGGGGGGCATCTTCTAGATGTTGGGGCCGATTTGAAAGGACCGAAAACGCCCGCGCTGCAGCGGGAACACAATTCGGAACAACCAGCGGCGCGACCATGGGGCCAGCGCTTCAGCGGGAACAACATGTCTAAACAAACACCCAAGCGAAAACCCATGTCCCCAGAATCCTGTGAAAAAGAATACGCGGAGGGGGGCTGGACATCTTCTGGACGTCAGCAGGGGAGAGAGGAGAGTAGTATTCAGATTGTGTGATGGTGGAGGAGGAGGGGTAAGGAGGAGGGGGAGGAAAAGGAGGAGCGGCAGGAGATGGCGCATGAGCAGGAGAAGGAGAGAGGAGAGGGGAGAAGGAGGAGGATGAGGAGAAGGAGGAGGAGGAGGGGTAGAAGGAGGAGGAGGAGCAGGAGGAGAAGGGGCATGATGCATGACGCTGCGGGCGGCCACACCGAGACCCTCGCGCAGAGCATCTTTTTCGTGTCTCGCGAGAACCGCTGCCGCCGACGCGTGCTTCAGGGCCTGTCGGCGGCGGCGGCGCCACCTCTCTTATGGATCCAGCGTGCGTGGAGAAACAAAGGACGGCAGAAGCATACACTGTCGAAGGTCCGTGCGGATCTCTTGGCCCCGCACTGGACCTCCCTCGGCGCGCGCCAGGGCGCCCAGGCGCCAGTCCAGGAAATCCGCGCGGACCGTCAAACGATTGCGTGTTATGCCGGCGTGTCTGCTTCGAGGGCCGCCTGTCGGGCGTTGCTTGTCGGGGGGGGGGATAACTGGAGGTCGGGGGAGAGAGGCGTGCACGACTCCTGCCTCTTTTGGGGCCCCGGGAGGGGGGGGGGCCCTGCAGGGCCGCTGCTGGGGCACTGCACCTCTCTCCCACCTCCGTGTGTCACCTCCGGCTGAGCTTTTGTTGCAGGTTTTTCCCCCTCCCTCGTCCTCCCTCCCTCCCTCCCGCCCCTCCCCTCCTCTTCCTCTGCCGCGGGGCTCTGGGCGTGTCTGTACAACAAATTATCCCGGCAAAGCAACCTAACAGCGATGTGTAGGAGCATATCTGGAAGCATTTCCCTTACGATTCAGATGAGAATCCAGTTGTAGAATTCTGCTGTTCTCGCAGTCGTAGTCGCATTCGCGATGACAGTCGCAGTGGCAACGGCAGTCACAGTCATAGCCTCAGCCTCAGCCTGCCTCAGCCTCAGCCTCAGCCTGCCTCAGCCTCAGCCTGCCTCAGCCTCAGCCTCAGCCTGCTTCAGCCTCAGCCTCAGTCTGCCTTCAGCCTCGGCCTCAGCCTCAGCCTCAGCCTGCTTCAGCCTCAGCCTGCCTCAGCCTCAGCATCAGCCTGCCTCAGCATTCAAAATGTGGCCCAGGAATGGAGTTCTGGGAACTAGAAAAACACGAAGTGGCCTACAGTTGGCTCCGGGCATTCCAACTCATGTGGCCCGGGAATGGAGTTCTGGGAACTCGAAGAGCACGAAGTGGCCTACAGTTGGCTCCGGGCATTCAGAATGTGGCCCGGGAGTGGAGTTCTGGGAGGTCGAAGAGCACGAAGTGTGTGACTGTTGGCTTAAAACGACTTCTGCGGCACCCTGTCCGGCACCCACCCAGACCCCCCTGTGGAGTCATCTGCTGCTCTCTTTTGACCCCATTAGAAACCTATCAGAACAAGCTGTTAGGTAAAAATCTTCTTCATCTCTGATCTCAACTGGTTGGCATACGTCGTCTCGTCTGACCAACTAACCACACTTGCTTCGCGATGTGCTATATGCGCGTGCAACATTTGGCCGAACTTGTAGTTTTTTTTTTCGCACATGAAATCTAATAGGGCAAACGGGCAACATACGTGCCAACCCAGGAAACCACCAGCTTTCAATGGCAATTTAATTGTCTTCACCATCGTTCCATATTGTGTTGGGATGCCAGAAACAAAACGAGTTATGTCAGCAGCAATGTTACTCAATGGCAAATCTTCGTCATGGTCGCATCGACGCAATTCTTGAGAAATCTTCCCAATAGTTTGCAAAGGAATGCCAAGGCAAAGGGCTTGCACCAATGAAACTACGCGGGGTTTCTTTGGGACGTGCATGCGGCCGCTTGTCGAGCCAAGCGGCTAAGGGCGCGGAGGAAGGGGCAGGGCCTCCATGGCCGAAGGGGCAGAGCCTCCATGGCAGAGGCAACACCTAGCCGAACTTATATTCTACTTAGCCGAACTTGCCCGTACCTAGCAAAAACTTATCTACACTTTTCAAAACCTATCAACATGTATTGAAACATAATTTGGACTTAGCGTTGTATATCATACGACTTTTGAGCAACTTATGATAAGTACTGCTAACTGCACTTGCCAGTGCCTAAGTGCAGGAGTTCCCGAAGCAGGTCGCCCCAAACCAGACCGGGTCTTCCCACGCCAAGACCTGGGCCACCCAAACCAAAGTTTGGTTTTGGAAGACCCGCTTGGTTTGAGAAAGACGCCTCTCCGTCGAACCCCCCCCGGGGGACTGGGCCCGCTCAAAAAGAACACTAGCAATGTCCAGAGCGACATCTCCTGAGGGTCTTCCTCGCAAGCGTGGAGAATGTCAAGGGCTGTCTATAGCTCACAGGCAGCCACAAAATCTGACGAGGGTGACACCTGTCTCAGCCTAAACCTGCAGTCGCGCTGTAACTATCAAGTGCGCGGTCGAGGGCCTCCAGGGTCAATGGAGGCAGCGGCGTAAGTGGGTCAAGCACCCGCCGACCCCACTTGCCCTGGAGGGAGGAGGGGGGGGGATCAAGACGCGGGGGCCCCCTGGCTGCTCAGCGGGGCCAGCCTGACTATCGAATCGACCTCGGCCTGCAGGTCCCAGTCTCGGGGATGCTGCTCCTCAGCCCTGCCAGGCTGCACCCGCAGAGCCCCCCAAGTCTCCAAGATCCTGTCAAGGGCCTGGGGCCCGGCCGCCGGGGGCACAGGCTCTCCGGCCTCGTCAGCCGTGACGCCTGCGACTGCTGTGCGGATTGGAGCGCGTTGCTTCGTTCGTTCGGGGGTCAGAAAAAAACAGGCGTTCAGAGGGTCAGTGGGTGGTCGTTCGCGCTGCAGTGCTCTCTGCGATGGCAGGGGCGGCCGGGCCACTGGCGGCCACTGCGAAACGCGCCGCGAGCAACGGAACCGACGACGGGGCGATTGTACTTCGATGGGCAGGGAGTTGACAGCGAAGGAGCAAGATGGGGGGGCGGGGGGGGGGGATGCGGGGCGCGAAGAATCCAAAAAGGAGAAACGACGGAGGGAACGCGACATTGACTGGGGTCCCGTGCTCGGTCTCATTTGTGATATGTTGTGCGTCTTTCTACCTCGTCTCAGCCGTAGCATGTCCATCCACCGCAAGGCTTTGTTCGTCATGTACCGCGTGATTGCGCGGCCTCGCTGCCCCCTGCAACGTCGCCGCAGGTCAGGCACGAGCGCGCCGCAGGAGGTAGGCTAATGATTTTGTTTGGTTCGGGGCAAATGGCCCCGCGTTGCAAAGGCAACCTAAGATCTGGCCGAAGCGGCCGATGTCGCCCTGGGCTTGCAACGCGTGCCCTCTGATGGATCACGCCGTCAGCATCGCGCCGCCTCGCCATCGGAATCCCTCCTCCCCTCCCTCTCCCCCTCCCCCTGCCCATCCCTATGGTGTACCCCCCTTTTCCCTCCCCACTGCTTCTCGCGGACGACGAGGGGCGGGGGCGCGGGGGGCTGGGCAGGGCGGGCACAGGGGCGGGGAGGGGGGGGGCCAGGGGGATGGGAGGAGGATGGCAGCGGTCGGACGAAGAGGGGGCGCGGGGAGCGGGGCAGTCGCACTGCGCGGGAGGGCGTTTTGTCTCCCGCGGAACGCCTTCCCGCAGGTCAGTCGGGACGGCGTTTTTCGAGCCGGGTTTACAGACCTTCCGCCCCCTCGCTTTTCGAGCCGGGCCCACGCGCTTTTCGCCGCCTCCACGCTGGTTTTCGGGATGGCCCCCCGTAGGAGGGCGTTTCTCGAGCCGGGTTCACAGACCTTTCGCCGCCCCCCCCGGGCGAGCCTTGCATGCGGGGGGTCGCTCAGGGATCGCGCGGTTTCCGAGCCCGGTTTACAGAGCTTCCGCCGCCTCGGGCTGGACAGCATTTTTCGAGCCGGGTTTACGCATCTTCCGCCGCCTGGTTTGTCGAGCCTGGTTTGCGCGCCTTCCGCCGCCCCGATGTCGGTTTTCGGAACGGCGTTCCAGGACCCGCGGAACCCTGTTCCGCCGCCCTCGGGGGGGCGGCGCGCCTCCGTCCAGACGGCATCGGGGGGGAGGTGCAGGGGCGCGGCTCCACGGGCATTGCGGCGACAGCCAGAGGGGCCTCGGATCCCCCGCGGGGCACGCGTGGGGGGAGCAAGGGACGGGGGGGGGGGAGGGCCGGGTGTCGGGTAGCAGGTGGTTTGTGCTCGCACGAGAGCGGGGGGCAGGAGGGGATGGCGGGGGCGGGGCGGGGGTTGGACAATCCTCTTCCAGGAGGAGAGGGGGTGGAGGAGGGGGAGAGGGGGGGGGGGGGGCGACGACGATGATGAGTAGGAGGAGGAGGGAGGAGAGGAGGAGGAAGGAGGAGGAGGAGGAGGAGGAGGAGGAGGAGGAGGAGGAGGAGGAGAGGAGAGGAGAGAGAGGAGGAGAGGTGGAGGAGGGCGGCACAGCGCAGCAATGACAACGCCGAAAATCTCATTGGGAATCGCAGAAAATGCGAAGGCGAGGATAATGGAGCAGAGGACAATGATCAAGCGCAGGACGAAGAGGATGCGCAACCGTGGCGCCAAGGCCAACATCAGCGCTGCAATTTATGCACGCACACATGTAGCCGCGGGGCTTCGCCATGAGCGCCTTGATGCTGCTATCGCGCGCGTAACTGAATTGCTGCGCCCGCTCTGCTTTCAGCCTTCTCGCAAACCCGAGTCCATGCGAATTTGGCCTGCGAGTTGGCGCGCTCGGTCACCACCGAAATCGACGCGGAACGGCGCTCCGAAAATTCGGGAAAGCTTTCCCCAGCAGAATTCATTGGACCCCCCAAACATACCACCCCACGAACGCACTAACTGCAGCGGCCCACACGGAGTCGCGAACAAACCGGAACGCCTGGCCACCTCCTCTCTCCTTCGCGGCCGTCTGTGCCCAACTTCGCCGAGCCTGCGCGGCCGCGTCGCGGGGCACGCATGTTGCGACCTGGCGAGGTGGGCCTTGACAGCCCCCAGAAAGGTGTTGACATTTTGGATCCGTGGAGGCTCGCCAGGGGAGAACAGATCCTGAAGCTGCTGCCTGGAACAGGAACCCCATTCCTTGAGGGGGCCCTCCGAGGGCCAGGCGCCAACTTCAATCCTACTGAAGGTTGTCTTCTGGCGCCTCAGCGCCGCGAGGTTCGGCTCTAGTCGATATCCGGCAGCAGACCCCACAGTCTAGACGTAACTCGGGCCTGTCCCTCTGCAGGAGGAGTACGATGTTTGGACCATTTCTGAGCATTGTTGAGGCATTTTGCTTTGATTTGCACTTTCAATTTTTCGCCCAAAATCCACCTGTAGGGGGACAGGCCCGAACAGAACCTAGACCGACAACGATGCTCTGGAGACGTCCTCTGCCTGAACGCGCGCCCCCATGCAGCCTCGAACGGCTCAGTGGCAACTTGGAGCCCATCAGCGCAAATTGGAGCCTATACAGTGGGGGCGCGCATCAAGAAACCATATGGTTTTCGTCGGGGTATCCCGGGTTTCTTCGCTCCTCGCGCTGCGCGGTGACCTCCCGCAGCAGTTGAAGGAACTGCTGCGTTCACGGTGCTGCAGGTCCCCCTTCAGGTGCACTTCGCGCACGGGTTCTCAGGGCTGGGTTTCTTGCGAGGGTTTATTGCGGCCGCGCCCGGACTGTGCATTGCCAGTGGCGGGTTGTTTTTTCATTCCCACGGCTTTTGAAGGGTCAGGGACAACGTCGGGGTGGTGCGGTGGGTTGAAGGGTCGAATCCCCCCCCCTGCGTTTCTTAGGATTTTGTTTTGTGGGAGGCGGAGCGCGTCGTCAGCTTGCTGCTGGCATCGGCGCGGTATGCCCGCTGTGCTTCTCCTCGGCGCTGCCTCCCCTTTCCTCTCTCCTTCTCTCTCTCTCTCTATCTCTATCTCTCTCTCTCTCTCTCTCTCTCTTTCTTTCTCCATCGTCCTCAGCCCAATCATCAGCCTAAGCCTAGCCGACGCCTCAGCCTAATCTAGCTTAAGTCCCAGCCAAACTTTAGCCGACACCTAGCCTAAGCCTCAGCCTCAGCCTCAGCCTAGCCTCAGCCTCTGCCTCTGCCCAGCCTCTGCCTCAGCCTAGCCTAAACCTGGCCTCAGCCTCAGCCTCAGCTTCAGCCTAAGCATTGCCTAAACCTAGCCTGAACCTCAGCCTGCGCCTAAGCACCGCCGCCGAGCCTAACCATCAGCCTGAAACAGCCTAGCCGAATCCCATCCGAAGCCTCAACCTCGCTTAAGCCTCAGCGTCAATCTAAGCCTCAGCCTAACATGAGGCTCAGCCTTAGCGTCGGCCCAAGCCTAGCATCATCCTCAGCCAAAACCTAGCCAGAGCGTCAACCCATTATTGCTACTACCCTATTACTACAAATAAATTATGATATCACTACGACTCCCCCACAACATTATTACGACTACAACAGTACGACCGTACCATAATGCTGCTACACTACTGAAGTATTGCAATATTGTACTGCTCCTCCAGCCACCACTACAGTGTTACCGCCACTACTGCACCCGAGTATTACCTCGACTTCAATATAATGATACACATATAGTACTACTACGGCCATACAGTACTGGGGCACGGCTTCTTTGCTTGAGTACTCCGATGTGAGACCTCCACTATTTCTACGACTATTACAGCGCCACCACTACAGCACTACATCACCATAATGCTGCAGCCGTGCTGCGGTAATACGGCATTTGGCAATGCCTACTACAGCATTGCAATGGAGCCAGGCAAGCCTAAGCATAGCCTCGGCCTGACCCAAACCTCAGCCTACGCCTAAGCCTCAGCCTAGCCTACACCTCAGCCTAAACCTAGCCTGAGCCTCGTCCAAACCTCAGCCTGAGTTCCGGCGGAAGCCTCAGCTTAAGCCAATCCCAGGCCGAGCCGAAGCCTCAGCCTAGCTTTCGCTTAAGCCTCAGCTTCAGCCGAAGGTAGGCACCAGCCTCAGCCTGAGCCTCGGCCTGAGCCTAACCTCAACCAAAGCCTAGCCTGAGCCTCATACCTTCAATTTCTATTATAGTGCTAGGGTATTACTACTACCACATTACTACGACAGGTCTACTACCACAATATTAGGGTACGGCTACTCCTACAACGCAATTGCTAGTACAACACCTCGACCGTATTAGAGTGAGGATACACTACTAGAGTGTTTCAAGACCGTGCTGTTCCCACAGCCACCACTACGTTGTTACCACTACTACTGTACCAGAACACTACTACGGCTTCAGTCGAATGCTATCAGTACAACACTACTGCGGCGCTACGATGCGAAGGCACGGCGGCCGTGCTCGAGTAGTCCAATGTTGAAGCTCCATTACGGCAGCTGCCAGCATTAGAGCAAAATCAGTACAGTGCTAACGTATTACTTATGCCATATTACTGCTGCAGTGTTGCATTACGGCTATTACAGCGTCCACGACTACTGTTACAGCGTCACCACTACAGCACTACATTATGATAACACCACAACAGTGTTTGCCATGCTGCGGCAGTGGAGCATCCCTATTACAGTATTGCAGGCAACCGCTGGGTACTACTCTTACGGATCATGTACGAGAGCATTGGTTCTACAGTGCCATTGCTACACTAGTACACCACTGTTCCACAACAGTACGCAACTATTCCTACTGCACTTCTACTGACGCACTCCAGTTCGATGATATGAATACGGCAGCAGCGGGTTATTTCTACAACAGTAATACAGTGCCACTACTACACCCAGTGCTAGGGTATGATGTGCACTGCCAGACCTGAGTACTACCAACTACTACTACTACTACTACTACTACTACCACTACTTCTACTACTACTACGACTACTACTACTACTACTACTACTACGACTACTACTACTACTACTAATACTACTAATACTACTACTACTACTACTACTACTACTACTACTACTACTACTACTACTACTATTGCTACTACTACTACTGCTATTACTACTACTATCACTACTACTACGACTTCTACTACGAATGCTACTACTACTTCTACTAGCACCACTACTACTACGACGACTACTAGTTCTACTACTACTACTGATACTGTTAATGTTACTACTACGATAGCTATCACTACCACTACTTCTACTAGTAATACTATTATTACTACGGCTACGACTACTTCTACTTCTACTTCTACTTCTACTTCTACTTCTACTGCTACTGCTACTGCTACTTCTTCTACTACTACTACTTCTGCTACAACTACCACCACTACTACTACTACTTCTACTATTACTACTGCTACTACTACTACTACGACTACTACTATTACTACTATTACTACTATTACTACTACTACTACTACCACTACCACTACTACTACTACTACTACTACTACTACTACTACTGCTACTAATGCTACTACTAGTACTGCTAATACTTCGAACCCTACTACTACTACTACTACTACTACTACTACTACTACTACTACTATACTACTACTACTACTACTACTATTATTACTACTACTACTGCTACTACTACTACCACGACTACTACCACGACTACTACTACTACTACTACTACTACTACTACTACTGATACTGCTACTGATACTGCTACTACTACGATTGCTACTACTACCACTACTAATACTACTACGACTACTACGACTACTACTACTACTACTACTACTACTACTGCTACTACTACTACTACTTCTATTTCTACGTATCCTTCTACTTATACTTATACCTATACTTATACATGTTCTTCCTCTACTACTACTACTACTACTACTACTACTACTACTACTACAACTACTACTACTACTACTACTACTACTACTACTACTACTACTACTACTACTACTACTACTACTACGACCACTACTACTACTCCTACTGATTGGATCTACTGCGCTGCCACTTCACTGGTACAATATTATGATGGCTGGGCACGCTGATATAATACCACTAGAACAGTCCGACAGTAGCACTACTGGAGCACGACTGCTATAGTACTGTGCTACGACTAGTGCAGCGCCACCGCTACAGCACTACAGCACCAGACTACTACAGAAACGCGGGGTGCGGCATTGGAGTATTCCTACTCCAGTACTGTAGTACATCCACTCCTCCGCCTCCTCCGCCTCCTCCGCCTTGTCCTCCGCCTCCGCCTCCTCCTCATCCACCTCCTCATCCACCTCCGCCTCGGGGGGGGGGCAAAACAAAAATAAAAAACAAAGAAACATTTAAAAAGAAAACCAAAATGCCCTTGGTCGCCCCTCCTCCTCCCCCCCCTCCTCCTCCTCCTCCTCCTCCTCCTCCGCCTCCTCCTCCTCCGCCTCCTCCTCCTCCGCCTCCTCCTCCTCCGCCTCTGCCTCCTCCTACTGGGGAAGGGAGGGAGAAAGAGAGAGAAAGAGAGAGAGAGAGGGGAGCGCGAGAAGAAAGAGGGCGGAGGATGATATAATGAAATGGTGAGTTTCGCAGGGGGGGGATCCGATCCTGGAACCGGTGCGGTGTATACTGGTCCCCCGTTTTCCGAGGGAAGCAACGAACAGCGTATACACCAGGATCCCGTATACACCAGGATCCGCGTTCCTGTGCCAATTTCAGCGCAGGGTCGGAAAACGTGTCGGTGTATAGAGTTCGTTTCCTTACATCAGCTCTCCCACGCCAGCGGGCCTGACTCCTGTCTTTCGAATCGTGCAACTCCGCCAAGTAAGCCTCTGCATGCTGCAACCACACCGCACACGCCTCCTCGAGAGCCGCCGGGGGCGCGTGCCCAACCGACCACGGCCACGAGTCCGCAGGGACCTCTGACGGCGCTGGCCTCACAGGGGGAGGCTTCGCAATCGGAAACTTGAGAGGGTACGATGGCCGCGTGATTCAGAGCGTGAATTACCTACCCCGCTTCCGCTTCCAGGCAAAACCAAGTCATACCACGCGCCTCCTCGTCAAGCGGCCTGACCAGTACAGGCTGTAGTTTGGCATCGTTTGGTACCTCTTGGAAGCGAGGGTGGTCAAAAGCGAGGTAGATTTGCTTGCTCCCTGGTGATGCGAGACCCGCGGCCAAGCCCCCTCAAGATCTCGCGCAGGACCGAGGGGGTCTGCACGGGCGCCGCCTCCAGCAACTCGACAGCATGCACGAACGTCGCCAGCACCTCTCAGGAGGGAAAAAACACACAGACACAGTTGATCGTCGATCCCCAGGAAAATATGGGAAACTATGGGAAGTGGGGGGGAGACAAAAACCCAGAACATATAGAAACATATGGGGAATTATTTTATTACCTAGCAGCGAAGACTGATAGGTTTCTAGTGGGCTCAAAAGAGAGCATCTTGACTCCCCAGGGGGATTTGGGCGGATGCCGGGGAGAATCCGGGGACTCCCCGGGACTCCCCAGAGGGGGGGCGAGTGCCGGGGAGGATCCGGGAATTCCCCAAAACAGCATTCCCAGGCCACATTTTGAATGCCCGGAGCCAACTATAAGCCACTTCGTGTTCTTCGTGTTCCCAGAACACCATTCCCAAACCACATTTTAAATGCCCGGAGCCAACTGTAGGCCATGTCGTGTTCTTCGTGTTCCCAGAACACCACTCCCAGGTCACATTTTGAATTGCCGGAGCCAACTGTAGGCTATTTCGTGTTCTTCGTGTTCCCAGAACACCTGTCCTGTGCCATATTTTGATTGCCCGGAGCCATTTGTGGGTCATTTCGTGATCTTTCGTGTTCCCAGAACACCAGTCCTGTGCCATATTTTGAATGCCCCAGCTGAGGGAGGCTGAACCCGAGGCGGGCTGAGGCCGAAGCAGGCTGAGGCTGAGGCTGAGGCACGCCGAGGCAGGCTGAGGCTGAGGCTGAGGCTGAGGCTGAGGCTGAGGCTGAGGCTGAGGCTGAGGCAGGCTGAGGCTGAGGCTGACGCAGGCTGATGCCGAGGCAGGCTGAGGCTGAGGCTGAGGCAGGCTGAGGCTGAGGCAGGCTGAGACTGAGGCCGAGGCAGGCTGAGGCTGAGGCTGAGGCAGGCTGAGGCTGAGAGGCTGAGGCTGAGGCAGGCGGAGGCTGAGGCCGAGGCAGGCTGAGGCTGAGGCTGAGGCAAGCCGAGGCAGGCTCAGGCTGAGGCTGAAGCTGAGGCAGGCTAAGGCTGAGGCTGTGGCTATGGCTGTGGCTGAGGCTGAGGCAAGCTGCGGATGAGGCAGGCTGAGGCTGAGGCTGATGCAGGCTGGGGCTGAGGCAGGCTGAGGCTGAGGCTGAGGCAGGCCGAGGCTTTGGCTGAGGCTGAGGCAGGCTGAGGCTGAGGCCGAGGCAAACCGAGGCACGCTGAGGCTGAGGCTGAGGCTGATGCTGAGGCAGGCTGAGGCCGAGACAGGCTGAGGCTGAGGCAGGCTGAGGCTGAGGCTGATGCAGGCTGAGGCCGAGGCAGGTTCAGGCCGAGACAGGCTGAGGCTGAGGATGAGGATGAGGCCGAGGCAGGCCGAATCTGAGACAAGGTGGGGCTGAATGGGGGGAAGGGGGAAGGGGAGGGGGGGGGGAGGAGGGGAGGCTGGGGCAGGCTGAGGCTGAGGCAGGCTTAGGCCGAGGCAGGCTGAGGCTGAGGCTGAGGCAAGCCGAGGCAGGCTGAGGCTGAGGCTGAGGCTGAGGCTGAGGCTGAGGCTGAGGCAGATTGAGGCTGAGGCTGACGCAGGCTGATGCCGAGGCAGGCTGAGGCTGAGGCTGAGGCAGGCTGAGGCTGAGGCAGGCTGAGGCTAAGGCAGGCTGAGGCTGAGGCTGACGCAGGCTGAGGCCGAGGCAGGCTGAGGCTGCGGCTGAGGCAGGCTGAGGCTGAGGCCGAGGCAGGCTGAGGCTGAGGCAAGCCGCTGCAGGCTGAGGCTGAGGCTGAAACTGAGGCAGGCTGAGGCATCCGTAGGAATCCATAGGAATCCTTAGGAATCCCTAGGAGTCCTTAGGAATCCGTAGGCATCCTTAGGAATCCGTAGGCATAGTTAAGCTTCCTCAGGAATCCTTAGGAATCCTTAGGATTCCGTAGGAATCCCTAGGAATCAGGATTCCTGAAGGATTCCATTGGATCCTAAGGCCGTTGCCACTGCGACTGTCATTGCGAATGCGACTGCAACTGCGAGAACAGCAGAATTCTACAACTTGATTCTCACCTGAATCTTAAGGGGGATGCTTTCAGATATGCTTATACACATCACTGTTAGGTTGCTTTGCCGGGATAATTTGTGTGTGTATTTGTTTGTGTGTCTCAGGGCCCCTTCAACCTCGCTGATGACGACGAGGTCAATCTCCCTTGACCCGCACGTCGGCGAGCGAGACTGGAGGAGGACGCCTTCCGCCGCAGACGCCAACTCCCGAACCTGTTCCGGCAGCAAGTTCCAATCACCAAGAGCGATCCAAGGGCCACTCGAGCTCCCGATGTAGCTCATGAGCCGCCCCGCCAGGATCCCAATTTTGTCAGTACTCATCCAAACGCTCGTGACAAGGTAGAGCGAGACCACGTGGAGAGGAATCTTCAACCCCACGTTCACTACCAAGGACACCACGCGATGGCTGGGCAGCTGGAAGTGACAGGTGTCACCGTGCGTCGCTGCTGGGAGCCGACTCAAGACCGAGACGCCCCCGCTTGAGTTCAGAGCTCCTTCTTCCGTGGACTCCGCAAGCGCCAGGGCCTGCGAGTAGCCCCGCCTCGTGCACCGCTCACTTGCCGCCGACGCCGTCGAGCTTGACTTTAGGCGGTGCTCCTGCAAGCACACCACCTGCGGCAACGCAGCAGGACCGTCTGCCTGCCCCAGTCGCGCCCACTCCAGAAGGCCTTGCCCCGAGGCCCAACTCGAGTCGTTGGCACTCATGGACCCAGCATCGCCACCGCCCCCCGCTGCCGCGGATGGTCCACTGGCGTTGCCAACGCCAGCGCCGTCGCCTGAGCCGGCTACGCGACTCTCGCCTCCTTGCCCACGCGGCCTGGCGGGGGCGCGACCCAGTTGGCGCGGAGACGGAGAGGCCGACGCTTGCACGGGGTCAAACACACTTCGGCGTCTTAGCTGCCTGCTGAAGCAGCCCGTCCATGAGCCGCTTGAGGAATGCCTTGTCGATGCCCGACACGCCTGCGTCCGCGCAGTGCTGGGCCACGTCAGGATCTTCGATGTCAAGCTCAACTGGGGCGTCGGACATGGCGGCGTCGGCAGCGGCGCCGCCTCCTGCGCCCTCAGGGGCCCCAGCAGCAGCAGCGCCCCTCGGAGCAGCGCTTGCCGAGGCAACCTCAGACTTGAGCTTGTCGTGCTTCTCTGACATCTGCCTGACCTGGGCGTTGAAGTCCACACCGAACTGCTCCGAGGCGCGCTCGAACAACTTGGTGAATGACTCCATGGACGCCATGACCTCCACGGGATCCGGGGGCTGGTCAGCCTCCTTGGGCACAGGAAGCACAGATCGTGCCTGCGCCTCCTGGATTACCTTCTCGATGCTGGCCAGATAGTCGCGATGGCCGGCCAACTGCTTGTGCTCAGCCTGGGCCACAGATGTGTGTATGCGGCGACGGCGCTGGCAGCTTCTTCGCAACGCAGCTTGGCAGCCTCCACCTGCCTGACCTTGTGCTGCTTCCTGGACAACAGTCAGGAGGGACAAAAGCACACAGACACAATTCATCGTCGATTCCCCCGAAAATATGGGAAACTATGGGAAGTGGGGGGGGGACGACAGAAACCCAGAAAATATGGGAAAATATGGGGGACCTGGTTATTTGTCTGTATTTGTTTGTGTGTCCCAGGGCCCCTTCACTTGTGCTGCTTCCTGGACAGCAGGTCCTGTAGAGACCTCTCGGCCAGGTCCTCGGGTCCCAAGGGTCGATGGGGGGGCTCCTGCGCTGCCCTGCCCTGGGCCTCCGCGAACTGGCTGACGTCGCCGACGTCTTTCCCAGTGCTCCTCCTCCTCCTCCTCCTCCTCCTCCGCCTCTTTCTCCTCCTCCTCCTCCTCCTCCTCCTCCTCCTCCTCCTCCCGCCAGGTCTTGAGCACCAGGTCCTGGGTCGGAAACTGGAACATACATTACCAGTGGCGGGCGGTTCTTCAATCCCAGTACTTTCTCGAGGGTCGGGGACGACGTCGGTAAGGTGTGGTGTATACTTTGTCCCGTTTTCCCATGGAAACAACGAAACATGTACACCAGGGTCCCGTATACACCAGGATCCGCGTTCTTGTGCGAACTCCAGCGCAGTGTCGGAAAAGTGTCGGTGTATAGAGTTCGTTTCCCTATTGGGAAGGATTGTCCTTGTTCTTGTCCTTGGGAACCGAAGCCCCTTGAGAACCTTTGCAGGTGCGGAGGCTCCACACTGCCGGAATGTGTTGCGCCACTTGAAGTTCCCGTACTGACATTTAGGGTCGCGGCAGTCCCACGTCTTGCCCGCTGCCGTCGGATTTACGTAAGCTGGCTCCGTGCCGCCGCGCAACTTCCAAGAGCGCGACACGGAAGGTCGTTTCTCCAGAACGACACCTTGAGCCAAAATGGCTACGGAAGAGGAGGAGGAGGAGGAGCAGGAGGAGGAGGAGGAGAAAGAGGAGGAGGAGGAGGAGGAGAAAGGACGAGGAGGAGGATGAGGATGAGAGGAGAGGATGAGGGGGGAGGAGGATGAGGGTGGGGGGTGGGAGAGGGGAGGGGGAGGGGGAGGGGAGGAGATGAGAGGGGGGGGGCGTCTCGGGTTGCTGCGGCAGCGGAGCGCGCGCCGCAGCGCGGGGCGCTGGTGGCGCGGCGCGCCGCCGGGGCGGCGCGTCCGTGGGCGCAGGCCTGGGACGACGGGCGAACGGCAAAACCTCAAGGGCTCCTCCTCCTCCTCCTCCTCCTCCTCCCCTCCTCCTCCTCCTCCTCCTCCTCCCCCCTCCTACCCCCTCCTCCTCCTTCTCCTCCTCCTCCTCCTCCTCCTCCCCCGGAGGCCAGCCTTGGGGGCTCCGCAGGGGCCCCCTGGGAGTCAAGGGGGGCACGAAAGGTGCTCGTTTCGCCGCCGCCCCCCCCCCCCAGAGTTTCTCGGGCCGGGCGAAAGAGGGGGGGTGGGAAAGGGGGGGGGTACGAAATCTGCTGCATGCCGCTGGCTTCGGCCCCGCCGCTGGGCCCAGTCCTCGATACATGGCCGCCTCCCGGCGCCGGGAGGCGCCGGGGAGATCAGCCACGTGAGCTGATTCTCAGACCCCCCCTTTGCTATCCCCCCCTTTCGCCCGACCCCAGTGGCGAAGCGTCTTGGCTCGCCTATAGCGCTACCAAGCAATGTTCTGAGAACCTTATGGTTTCCACGAAATGTTCTCAGAACATGTCTGGCGGAGGCTGTCGTGTTTTGTCACATCGGGTTGATGTTCTAAGAACATGGTTTTGGTTCTTGAAACATTTGAAGGTTCTAAGAACGCTTCGTGGTAGGACTTTAGGAATGCCGGGACGGTCGGTCCCTGCTCAAACATCGGGAAGATTAAGTAAGGGCTGGGAATTCGGGGACCCCCAAACGGGGTGGTGACCACACCGTGTGGTGAGTCGGTGGGGATTCGGGGTCACCGCACGGTTTCGAGACTCGTGTCGTTCTCCGAGGACGTGACGTCTCGGGCGACTGGGGCATCCGAGGTCCCAAGACCGTGCGTTGACGGACCGTGCGGTGACGTCTTGGTGGATCTCGAGGTCACCGCACGGTCTGTCACCGCACCGCTTCGGGACTCCAAAGAATGGGCGTCGCGTGCAGGGCTCATTTCGATTCCTCCGATGCGATTCGGTCCGATTTCGATCGGTGCCGCTTTTCCGATGCGATGCGGCTGCGGGTTCCGATGCGGATCCCGGTTCCTCCGCGAGGCCTCACTGCTCTGCCGAGGTCTGCCCGTTCGACTCCTCCCGTGGCAGCGAGGGCTGCAGAAGAGGTGCCCTCCAGGGCCCCCGGAGGGGGCCCCCCTGCGGCCAAAAAGGGGGCCTCCAGGGACCGAAGAGTGCACCTTTTTTTCCCCCCATTGATCGCCCCCTTACCAGTGGGAGGCAGGGATCTCAGGCGTAGCGGGGACATGTGGAGAAAGGGGAGGGGGAACAGGTGGAGGAAGAGGAGAAAGAGGAGGACATCTTCTGCTTTCTCATCTGGGCTTTCGGGGGGGGGGGGCTTCCTCGGGTTGGTCGCTTTGAACTTTCAGGCAGGGCGCGCGCTGGCACATGTTTTGGGGCCAATGTGGAGAAGATTGTTGTCCCTGCCGAGAACTCCAATAATCCCCACAGTAAGAGGAGGAGGAGGGGGACGAGGAGGAGGAGGAGGAGGAGGTGGAGGAGGGGGACGAGGAGGAAGACCAAATTTAATGCACACCCAAGCCGCATCAACGAATGGGTCGAGCCGTTCGAGGGGTGCAGCAGGCGTATTGCATTTCTCGCGCACATTCAGTTTTGCCGCACTCAGCCACCCGCCACAGCAAATCTGGTTCCGCATTTGCCTCTCTTGGACACTACCCACGAAGCGGGAGGTCAAGAAACCCGCTTGGCACCGCCGTCTGCGCTTAGGGTGTCAGTGTGCGAGAAGAGTTGTTACAGTCTCCTGCATACCTGGAGGCGAATCATAGCGCTACCACCGAGGGTACTTCAGTTCGGCATGCCGACGGGACAAAACTCCCGCCCCGAAGTTCCCCCGCTCCGTCCAAATGTTACAGCCAAGACGCTGAAATACGAAACAGATCGGATTCGGAAGGGGCTCGATGTTCCTTAGGTCCTTCCATGGCTGGTCCTCTAGCCCTCCTCTTGCACGCAGGCGCCGCTGCGGTCAAGAAGAGGGTTTGTTCCTTCTTTGTCGTTCCCTCTACAGCCCGGCTGTGCTGTCGCTCGGGTCTCCCGCCCACCCCTCCCCACCGGGTACAGACCGTGACCGAAAGTAATGAAGAACGGGCTCGGAGGAAGCTCCCGAGGAGCGCCCAGAATCGCTCATCCAGTGCATGGGAGCGGCTCGAAGCGCCCGGGGGCGCCGGGAGGAGTGCCTTCGGCAGGCGTGCCAATGCTCACGCGGAGCGCCAGGGAGTGTCATTTTTGGAGCCTCGGGCGGCGGCGCGGAGCTCCTGGGAACGCCTGGGGGAACGCCTGGCTCAGCGTGCGGGGAGGCCCCTCGGCATCGCTTGGACGCGTGTTTTTTTTTTTCTCTCGGCGAGAAGCATCGAGGACCCTCCTGGACCATCGAGGAGAAAAAAACACACAAAAAAACAAGCAAAACAAACAAAGCACGAGACCCCAAGAAATGCACGGGGAATGGACGTCCGAGCGACGGCAAGGGCCCGGGAGTGGCCCGGAGCGCCTGCCTGAGAGACCAGGAGCACCGGGGAGGGCCTCTCGGCAGGTCGGCGCGGACACGGCGTCGCGCATTGGGCGGCCATGGAGACAACAGCGCGAGAAGTCGCCCATCTTCGTGTGGCCGTCTGACTTTTTGGAGAGGGCGATCGACAACATCTCCCGCGATGCGTGTTTGGCGAAGGCGTTGGGTTTGCGCTCGAGCTTTCAACGTTAGACGTCCTGAACCCGATGTGGATAGACCTCGACGCGACCAGCACATGATGGCTAGATGTACTTGGCATTGGGAGTGCTTGCGTTGCCGTCGCGCCTTGAGACGGGGATCAGTGCAAACGGGGTCAGCCAGAGCGCCGCAGCCTGCAGGATCCTGCAAGGCCAGGGTTGCATTGACCCGGGCTTGGGTGCAGGAGCTTGCAGGATCCTGCAGGATCCTTCGCATTGACCCAGGTTTGGGTGCAGAACCTTGCAGGATCCTGCAGGATCCTTCAAGGCCTGACTGACCCGGGTCTGGATTGACCCAGGTCAGTGCGTCCCCGATTCTTGATGAAGTGTTAAGTCGGGCCTGTCTCTCTACAGGAGGAATATTCAACAGGGGACGATTTGTTAGACTTGTTGATTTTTGTTGGACTTACTATTTTTGAGTCCCTGTTGACTATCGTTCCCAACCCTCCTGTGATGGGTACTAGTTTTGAATAGAGCACTGCAGTCGCGACCCGCCTCTCCCGCTTCCCTCCTCCTCTCTTCCTTCCTCTCTGTGTTGTTTTCTTCAGTCCTCATCTCCTCGTTGCGTCTGCCTTTTACCTCGCCATGCCTTTTGGGTTGCCCTCGCCATGCCTGGGAGGCTGCGGTCTGCGAAACCGTTGCCACGTTCGAGGGCTGCTGGGGGGGGGGGGGGGGCAGCATAGTCGGTAGACCTCGCCATCTCTGGGAGGCGGCGATCTGCGAAACGGTCGCCACTTTCGAGGGCTGCTGGGGGGGGGCAGCATAGTGGGTAGTCGCCGCAGGTTCAGCTTAGACCTCGGCATCTCTGGGAGGCGGCGATCTGCGAAACGGTCGCCACTTTCGAGGGCTGCTGGGGGGGCCAGCATAGTGGGCACTCGCCGCAGATTCATTTTAGACTTCGCCATCTCTGGGAGGCTCCGATCTGCGAAGCTGTCGCCACTTTCGAGGGCTGCGGGGGGGTCCAGCGGAGTGGTGCCCTACGCAGATGCAGATTCGACCTCGCCACTGATGATACGCGACCCAGCCTTGAGTTTCTTTCACGCGGGCCGCCCGCAGATTTGGCGGCGCGCTTGCGGGCGGTCAGCTCCCGCACTTGGACATGTGCAGGAAGGAGGCGGATAAGCTGGCGGGCGAGCTAGGTTTCGCTCGTGTCTTGCACGAATGATAAACACGTATGATCCTGTGGAACGTTGCGGCGATATGGCGCAGGCAGCGCTGCATGTTTAGCCAGCCATTGAAAACAGCGAGACTCTTCTGCTTCCTCCCGCCACTTTCATCGTCGCCCGAGTCCCCTTGTCACCTTCTCCATGTTGTTGTTGCCGCGATGGCTTCCCGCCCCCACGATTCCGTCACTCTCCTGCCCGTCGTTACCGCCCCCTTGCTTCTTCGAGCCTGGGGTCCCAATCTTCGTCAGTGTGATCGGTGTCCTGTGTGTCGTTCAACATTACGCATCACATGTAGGTTGTTCCTGCTAGTATTGACCTACTCCTCTTGCCACTTGGTGCAAATGGGTCGGGTACGTCACAGGGATACATATATATATATATATATATATATATGTATATATATACACACATATATATGTGTATATATATGTATATATATATATATATATACATACATATATATATATATGTCATCCAAAAACCCGCCTGTAGGAGGACAAGCCCGACCTAAATGAAGTGTCCTGAAGCGTGTGGGAACGCCTGGGGAGCACCTCGGGAGCGCCTGGGGAGCCTTTGCCGGCGCCTGGGATCGCCTAGGGAGCGCGCGCGTTTGGAATGCCTGGCAGCGCCTGGGAGACGGGCCGAAATCAGTCGTATGCGACGTTCGCTGTGGAGGTGAGAGAATCGGAGGTGGTGGCGCAAGGTGTGGAGCTGGACGTGATCAGTAATGTGATGGGGATTGGGGGAGGGGGCATCCCTTTTGGGGCAACGCTTGAGGAAGATAGGCTGAGGTCGGTGGCGAGCGAGGGGAGGAAGTGAAAAGGAAAAGGCCTTCTCAGACGGCTCCGAAGTCCCCCGGCCTTCTGCGAAATTCCGAAGCCTTCCCGGACGACACAGACAGCCTCCAGGAAGGCGCGGGGGCTTCTGAGAAGCGCCGCAGCCTTGTGAGAAGGCCTTTTCCTCCTCACTGGCCCCTCCCTCGCTCGCCGCCGAGTCTGAGAGGGGAGGCGTCGACCCCCCATCGCAGCTCGACCGCCAAGACAAAAGGGGGGGCCCGAGGGCTCCCCCCCCGCGCAGGACCGTGCGGCGTCGCTCTCGGAGGGCTCCCGTCGCCGATCTCCATCGGCGACGTGTCGTCGAGTCTGGCTCGGTGCTCCCCCCCCCCTCCTGAGCCGCTTGGCATCGCTCGGGCGTGCGCACTCTCTCTTCGGGGGCGGCAAAGAGGGGGGCGGATGACCAGAGGGGGGTGGATATCATGGCGGGGGCCATTTTCATGGCGCCTCTTCTTATCTCAGTACGTCCCTGGCCCCCCCGCTGGGCCTCGCACATGCCGCCGGTCATGATCTGCACCCCCCCTCTTGGACACCCCCCTCTTGGCCGCTCCCGATTGGCATCGCTCGGGCGTGCGCACTCTTTCTCGGCGGGGATAGCAAGCAGCATCCTGGATCCTCCTGCGACAAAAGAGCCGCTTGGTATCGCTCGGGCTTGCACACTCTTTCTCGGCGGGGATAGCAAGCAGCATCCTGGATCCTCCTGCGAAAAAAAAAAAAAACACGCACGGAACCAACAAAAAACACACACACAGGGGATGGGCGTCCGAGCGATGGCCAGGCCAGTATCTCCTCCCACCCCCCCCCCGGCAAGCGTTCCGGAGGGCAAGAAACACACGGACACAAGTCATCGTCGCCTCCCAGGGAAGGTAAGGGAAACTATGGGAAGTGGGGGGGAGGACAGAAACCGAGAACATACGGGAAGCTATGGGAAGATAGGGAAACATAGGGGGAAAGACAGGAACCCAGAAACCCAGGAAGGTATGGGGAAATGGGGGAAGTGGGGGGGAGGACAGAAACCCAGAAAGTGCGGGAAACGATGGGTAACCCTTTTATTTGTGTGTATTTCTTTGTGTGCAATTCTTTGCGTGTATTTGTGTGTATTTCTTTGCGTGTATTTCTTTGTGTGTATTTGTGTGTATTTCTTTGCGTGTGTTTGTGTGTATTTCTCTGTGTCCTGGGGCTTCCCCCCGCCCCAGCCCTCCCTCCCTCCTCCCCCTCCTCCCTGCCTCCCCCTCCCTCCTCCCTCCCTCCTCCTCCTCTCCTCCTCCTTGCCTCCCTCCTCCCTCCCTCCTCCTCCTCCCTCCTCCTCCTGCCTCCTCCTCCCTCCTCCTCCTCCCCCTCCCTCCATCCTCCCCTCCTCCCTCCTCCTCCTCCTTGCCTCCCTCCCTCCCTCCTCCTCCCTCCTTGCCTCCCTCCTCCCTCCCTCCTCCCTCGGGGGGGGGGGGGGGAGCGAAGGAGCGCCGCGAGGCTGGCGTGGTGACACCCCGCCCACGTCGTCGCTGCCGTACAATGCCGACGGGAGCCGAGCGCGCGGCAGACCTCGCAGCGAGAGAGGCAGAGAGAGAGAGAGAGCAAACAAAAAATAAGAGAGAGAGAGAGAGACGGGAGGGAGGGAGGGAGGGAGGGAGACAGAGAGAGAGAGAGAGACAACCAACGAGGCAACGAGAGAGAGAGATAGAGGAAAAAAAAAGAGCGCGAGAGAGAGATAAGCAACAGCACATGTATGAAAGCACACATAATAAACGTAGACATATACATATAGATAGAGAGAGAGAGCAATCTGGGATAATATATAAATATGTATATATATATATATATATATATGTATTAGATGTCCAGCTGCCTACGGCAAGTCCCGCCACGGTGCCAGCCCAGCATTCTCGGCGGCTCTCCTTCCAGGGGGCGACAGAGGCCGTACTTGCGAGCGGCTCACATCATTGATGACGGTGATGCTGATATTCCCCACTCAGGGCTTGCACTGAAGGGGTCCTCGCGGATGTTGAAGGATTTGGCGAAAGTATCCCGCCGATTTTGGTTGCTGGCTGGGTTCCCGGTTCTGGGTTTCTGGGTTCCCGGTTTTGTGTTCCGGGCCGACTTCGGAGGGCGACGAGGTTCTCGGGTTCTTGGTCGATCTTCTTATCGATCGGTCTCACCATCGATTTCATTGCCCTTTTCTCTGTCGATCTCACAATCGATCTCATTATCGATTTCACAAGCGATCTCACTGGAGATCGCATGAGCGATCTCGCGATCGATCTCACTATCGATATCATTGAATCGATGTCCATCTCGGTTTCATGATCGACCTTACACTCGTCTTCACTATCGATTCCACTAGCGATCTCATTATCGATCTCTGAATCGATCTCAAGATCCATAGTAGTAATGTTCAGCTCATCCACTGATTGGGGTGTTCTCATGTGTGATTCATGATTGTGATAATGAGCATGGTGACGTTGACGATGAGGATATAACGATGATGACGATGATGATGGTGATGTTGATGATGCTCATGATTATGATGATGAGTATAATGATGATGATTGTGGTGGTGGTGATGGCGATGTTGTTTGTGATGATATGTTGACGATTATGGCGACAACGATGATGATGATGATGATGATGATGATGATGATGATGATGATGCTGATAATGACGATGATGCTCAGCATCATCATCATCATGATCATCATGATCATCATGTTTTTGATGCCAATGATGACGCCGATGATGGTGATGATGGTTATGATGAGAGGATACGGATGCTGATGCTGATGATGCTGAATGCTGATGGCGATGACGATCATGTTGATGGTGCGTGTGTGTGATGATAACAATCACCATGATGATGGTGATTAAGATGGTGATGGTTGTGATGCTGATTCAACGGTTGATGTTGATGCTGGTGAGTATGATGATGATCAGTATCATTACGATTGTGGTGTTGATAATGTTGCTGCTGGTGATGATGACGATGCTGATAATAATGATGACGATGACGATCACGATCACGATGGTGATGACAATGATGATGATGTTGATGCTGATGGTGATGATGATGGTGATGAGGAGGAGGATGCGGATAAGGATGAGGATGAGGATGCTGATGACGACGATGGTGTTGGTGGTAATGGTGGTGATGATGCTGATGATGATGATGCTAGTGATGATGATGATGATGATGATGATGATGATGATGCTGCTGATGATGATGATGATGATCATGAAGATGATGATAATGATGATGATGATGATGATGATGATGATGATGACGATGACGATGACGATGACGACGACGTCGACGACTACAATGACGATGACGATGGTGTTGTTGGTTGTGGTGGTGATGATGATGATGGTGATCTTTGGGTTATTCTTGGAGGCCTCTCGGGGGCTTGTTCGAGGCAGTTTCGAGGCCTCTTGGGGGCCGTCATTCGGCCTCTTAAACGCCTCTTGGGGGCCTCTTGGGGCTCCTGGGAGGCCTGGGTCTCCTGGAGGCCTTTTCGGGCGGAAGGCTGGACGTGTCATTTCGTTTCCCCCTCTTCGGGCCGTCTTGGGGCTCTCTTGGGCTGATTTGGGCACCTCTTGGACAGTTTTGTGTCTCTCTTGGGCCGTCTAGGGGCCCTGTTGGGGGCCTCTTGGGCCGTGTTGGGGCTGGGGGTCCCTGGGGCCGTCTTGGAGCGTCGGAAGCTTGAAAGGGGGGTAGCGGATAAACATAGCATAACACAATGATAATCATTGATGTCTCTTGGGGCCCTCGTGGGGGGTCCCTTTGGAGCGCTTTCGGGGCTTCTCTGGGGAGCCCTACCAGACAGCATTTGGCTTTCTATCACGCATCAACGTGCCGAGGGACACGGTGGCGGATGATACAGGAGAAGAGGGAAGATAGGAGGGAGGGGAGAGGAAATTAGGTTTGTATACGTATCCATATATATATATGTATATACAGAGAAGAGATCGATATTACAAGAGCGGTAAAGAGGGGTAGCGGAGAGATAGGTAGAGAGAGAGGTAACACAGAGTGCGAGAGAAAGAGAGAGAGAGAGAGAAACAGAGAGAGAGAGAGAGAGAGCGCAACAGCATCATTTCCAGACCGGTGTCGCTCTGTACCGCTCGCGCGCCATTCGACAGGTACTGCCCCAAGTTGATGACACCCGCCCTCTTCGTCTATGAACGGTTCTCCTGCGTACTATTGGAAGCCTCGTTCGTTCCTGCGAGGGACTGGGTAAACCCTGGCGAAGCAGGACGGGCGGGTCGGGCGGGCGGACTCTAAACGGCGCGCGTCGGGCGTGGGCGCACCCGGACGGGCGGGTCGGGCGCGCGGGGCACCGGAGCAGGCGAAGGGGCGTCCGAGCAAGGCCTTGGCATCGCTCGGACGTGTGCATTCTTTTCGGATGCAACTCCTGGGAGGTCAAATTCTGATTTTGCCCTGGTCCGAAATCCGGCTTGATCCGGCTTAATCCGGCTTAATCCCGCTTAATCCCGCTTAATCCGCCTTAGCCCCGCTTATTCCGAGGCCTTTTCCGGCGTAACAGCTCCCAAATGGGGCTTCATCTTCCTTAATCTTTCCGACGAAAACCTCCCAGTAGTTGCCTCCTAACATTCTTCCTCCGGCGAGGACCATCGAGGAGCATCCTTGGAAATCAGGACGGTTGGCGAGGAAGTCCCATGCGAGAGTCTTTGCATCGCTCGGACTCGGCGAGGACCATCGAGGAGCATCCTTGACAATTTGGCGAAGCAACCCCGCACGAAACCGGAAAAAGCACAGAGAATGGACGTCCGAGCGATGGCCAGGAGTGCGGTGCCGTCTTCGCGAGATCGCGAGGCTTGAGTCGAACTGCGAGGGCGCGCTACAGCGAGAGCGCCGTTCTTGAGCTGGCTTGTACCGATGTCCCGGGCCAGGTGAGGATTCGTGAACACATTGAGAGGACGTCGCAGGCGAACGCGTGGTTCCTTCAAGGCGAGCGCGCTATACCTAAGTTCATTGCGAGGAAGCCCTAGGCGAGAGCCCGATCCTTGAATACTTTGCACGGACGTCTCCAGGGAGAGCGCGATTCCCGAGTAAATCTTATAGGTTACAGAAGCATTCGGCGATGCTCGCTGTTGTCGCCAGGGGAGGGGTGCGACAACACAGTATGAGCCCCATGATTCTCGCGGAATGCAGCGTGCGGGTATACAGGGGCGCGCATCAGTTGACGGAAGCAAAGTGCGCGCCAGCCAGGGGGATCAGTTTCATCATTGATGGGAGCTTAACGGTTCCCGCTTGAGACTTCCTCGAACTTGGTCCAGGAGTCGCGACTTCGCTCGACGCGCAACTGCAACTTACCCAACAATCGCGCTCTCGTCTGAGACTTCCTCTGGACTTGTTTAAGGATCGCGATCTCGCCAGCCGGGACTTGCACTTTCGCTCAAGATCCCTTCGCAACACATCTAACTCTCGCGCTCGCGCCTGGGAATCATGTTGCGTATTCCCGGGCACCCGCTTCTTCAGCTGTCCAGGTGTCCGAGACCGCCTGACGGGCCCCAAAGATCGCCCGACAACGCCCCTTGGCATCGCTCGGACGTGTGCATTTTTTTCGGCGAGAACCATCGAGGAGCATCCTTGATCATTGGGGGAAAAAACCACGCACGAAACCGAAAAGAACACAGGGAATGGACGTCCGAGCGATGGCGAGGTCCAGGTGTCCGAGACCACCTGACGGGCCCCAAGGATCGCCGGACAACGCCCCGAAGAGCCTCCCGACGTGGCTCCGAACGGCCCCTGACACATCCCCAGGGGAGCGCACGGACAGCTTGAGACGACCCGCTGGGGATCCCCCAGAGCACGGCAAATCGTCATCCAGTACCAGCCTCGGACGTATCCTTATCCCTAAGATTGGCACGCCAAAAGGCGATGACAATCTTAGGGATTCGCCCTCAAAAAATAAGGGAATCCCTAAGATTGGCATCGTGCTGAGGAGGTGCCCAGCATAGGGATAGGGATATGTTCCAGGCTGGTAAATCCAGCCGCTACATGAAACTGCATTCGGCAGCAGGGTGGCCCAAACAGTTTCCCGTATGGCATTAACGGGACCCCCTATGGCGATCGCGACAGGAAGCCAATGGCGTCCACGACCCAATTTGGGCCCACCAGTACAGCTTCTTCAAGCCTGAAGTACATTCCCCTCGCGCAGGTCTTTCTTGAAGAATGTCCTTAACTAGCGTAATTTCAGACGGAGCCCAACATCTCAAAGAAATTTCACCGCCCCCCCATTCTCGGCAGCGGGTGGCATGGGAGAGCATATCCTAAACGGCAGTGTCCCCCGTTCACGTCCAGACGCCGCAGACGTTTTCGACACAGAAGGTTTCAACGTGTTGATGTTTTTTTGCATACCAGATTCACGTCATGATGGTTCGTGTTGACCTTCTGTCGGCTCCTCACCCTCTTCATCATTGCGATGGTACCCAGCAACGTGAATGGCATCGGTTGAATCGAAGCGAAGCGAATCGAGTCATCACACCTTGTGCCGTAAGTACCGCATGGGCCACTCTTTGGGTAAGAAGGGTGTTGAAGGAGGTGATACCATATTGAGTTTACATCGGACGCACACTGCAACTGACGAATGGACACATCGGGTCATCAGTGTTGGTGTTCATGTATCTGCATATCGATCGGAACACCTGTCCATCAATATATGTAGATATGTATATCTATACATATATGTATAAACATGTTCAGCCCTTCACGTATTCATGTTCTCTCGGTCAACGCATTTGTAAATATCATCAACTATCCCTCCATTTTGACAATCGTCGGGAAAACCGCCTGGACAACCCTCTCCGTCAATCCATCTATCTACCGGTCCCACGATGCATCGGTCGCACCATCTACCAATAAGACCAGCCAGTGGCCGATAATAGGTGGGGGGAACCAACCGCGTGACAATCACCGGGACAACCCTTTCCATCCATCGAGCATGATCCATCGGTCTATTTTTGTCGACCTCGCTATTTACCTATCGATTTCATCATCTATGGCCAGATGTTGCTGTATGTTGATCAAACGCTTTAATCTACATTTCCCACCATTCATCTATCGTTCGATCTCGCTATTATCAGATTTTCTGTTTCTTTTTGTTATATATATATATTTCTATAGAGATCAATCAGAATCACACTATACCTACCGATTCCATTACCAAACAAGCAATACACAATCGGAACAACCATCGGGGCAATCATCTGGACAACCATCGGGACGACCATCGGGACAACCATCGGGACAGCAATCGAGGATAACCATCGGGATGACCATCGGGGCACATCGTTGCAACCATCGGGACAAACACTGGGTATAACCACTGAGACAGCCATCGGGACCATCTCTGGGGACAACCATCGGGACATTCATCGGGCAACCATCGGGAGAACCGACGGGACAACCGTCGGGGCAATCATCGGGACAATTATCGGGACGACCATCGGGACATCCATTGAGACAGCCATCGGAACAAGCTTCGTGACAATCGTGGCGACGACCATCGTGACAACCACGGGGACAATCCTCGGGACGACCCTCAGGACAACCATCAGGACAACCATCGGGGCAACCGTGAATGGGGACAGCCGCGGGACTCGGCGACGAGCGAGGGGGGGAAGCGAGAGGGAGAAGCCTTCGCGCCTTCTGATAAGGTTTCTACGTCTTCGGGGAAGGCAGAGAAAACCTTTCAGAAGGCCCGGGGAGGAGGAGGAGGACGAGGAGGAGGAGGAGCCGGGCCTTCTTGAGAAGGCCTGCTCCTCCTCATTTCCCCCCGCGGGCTCGCCGCCGAGGGGCAGCTGTCGGGACAGCAGTCGGGACAGCCGCGGGCCACGGGCCGCTGGCTGGAGGAGGGGTGCTGTTAGGCCGAGCTTCGCTGCGGCCACGGCGGGAGCAACCCCGTCGCCCGCGCACGCCGCGGCGCCTCGCCTGCACGCTTCCAGGCCTCCCCGATGGGGTCCGCGCAGATGGGGTCGGAGAATCGCGCCGCAGCGTCGATGCATCGCCGATGCGGCTCGATACGGGGCCCGATTCGCCTCGCGTCGACGTCGCCGATGCATCGCCCACGTCGACGGTGCATCGCCAGGGCATCGCAGATGCATCGCCGATGCATCGCCGATGCATCGTCGATGTATCGACAATGCGACTCGAACCTTCGACACCATCTACTCGGACCCCATCTAGGAGGCCTGGATGGGGCCGGAGTAGATGGGGTCGGAGGCACGAACACGAAACCGAAACCGAATTCCCAGTGGGGGGGGGTCTCCGTTTCATTACCAGTTTATGTCCCAATTTCTGATCCATGAGAAATCTGAACAACAGTTCGGTCGACCTCATTGCCTATGTTTCTATACATGTGCAACCATCGGGACAACCAACGGAACAATGATCGGGCCAACCATCGGGACAACAATCGATCGCCAGATACTACTCGTCATTGCGTAGACCTTTTGGTACCAAAGGGTTTCAAGGCGTTCATTATGTGTCATTGGTTTCCTGTAATTTCTTATCGGTTTGTGTTGCATTAGCATTGTTGTCTTTGAGCGGTTAATACATGGTGGTGTTGTTACATGTGTTCCAATTGGTTTGTTCATTGTTTGGCCCCCTCCCCCTGGGAAGCACTGTACTTGTCATATACCCTGCAGATCACAATGTTGTATTGCTTAGTCCGCAGGGCGCTTGTTTTGGTAGTGTAGTTTCGCATCGCGCTATTTGTAACACTCTTCGCAGAGCACGTGATTGTTGCTGTGATGGCCTGGCAGAAGGTTTGTTTGGTACTGAGGCCTCGCAGAGTGCATGGGTAGGATGTTTTGCTAGGATGGCTTGGTACAACCATCGGGACAACTACCGGGACCGGGACAACCATCAGGACAGCAATCAGGGTCACCATCGGGAGAACCATCGGGACAGCCATTTGGGCGACATTCGTGACAACCATCGGGACGCTTGCCGGAGCAAACACCAGGAGACCCATCGGGAAAACCATCGGGGCGACCATTGGGAGAACCATCGGGGCAAGCATCGGACCAACCATCGGAACAACTGTCTGGACATCCATCTGGACGACCATCGGGACAACAGTCGGGTCCACCGTCGGGACAGCTTATCGAGACAGCCGTGGGGACAGCCGTCGGGACAGCCTCGGGGCCACGGCCAGCGCGGGGGGCGACGCATATCTTGGTCCGGCGTGGCCTCTTCGCCAGGGCAGGAGGTCGCGCACGCTCGCCTCGCACGCACGGCTCGCACGAGACGAAAGGAGTTCCCGGTCGGGACACCTCGTTTTCTTCGTCGGTCTCACCCCGCTCTTTTGCTGTTGTTGTCGGGTAAGTATCCTAGCCAACTGCGCACATGTGCAAATACTGTGACAGGGAACGAGAGACTGCGTGCGTGTGTGCGCGAGACGGAGAGAGAGAGAGAGAGAGGGAGAGGTACAAGCCTGTCGAGAGAGAAGGAAGGAGTGAGAGCCAGAAAGAGAGAGAGAGAGAGAGCCAGAAAAAGAGGAGTGGAGAGCCAGGATCTCATGAGAGCCATGCTGTCCGAAACTTGCTGGCTGCGAGGAGCGTGGATTACTCCTCCATCGACGCCAGCCCAATATCGGTGGTGCCCGCCCGACCTGCGCGGGATTGTTTGAGTATAGTGTTTCCGTTGATGGTAGTAGGGGGGATCTTCCGAACACTCTGAGGAAATATGTGGTATGATCAGGCCGCCATTGGCTATAAGGAATCTTTCCAGAGCGCTTTGTAGCACATGATGAGCGCTCTGGAACGGTCATGGCACCAGATGCGTTCCCTGGCGATAGGCTTGACCATCAAAGCAAAGCTGTGATCGTTTGGAAACATATTCATATCTTGTTGTAGACAATCGAGTGTAATGTTGTTGCCTTTGAGGGTCCGTTTCCAGGCCCATCTTGGTTCAGCGGTTAGCTCCAGCATGCGGGAAATCAGGAATTCAGCACGGGATCCCTGAGGAGGAGGAGGGCAGAAGCGAGTGGAGGAGGAAAGTGAGGTGAGGGCAAAGAAGGAAGCGAGGGGGGGGGAGGAAGTGGGGGTGAGGCGGAGGTAGACGGACCAGCAGTTGCCCTTGCACAGGCTCGTTGTTTTCTGGCCTTGTCTCCCCAGGACCTCCCACCCCCCTGCCTCCTCGTGCTTCTCTTCCTCGCTCCTCTCCTCGACCTACTCCCCGCTCCTCTCCTAGGCGCCGTCTTCCTCCTCCGGCTCTTCTTCCTCTCCCTCCTCCCTGCCCTGATCTTCAAGCTATTCCCCCTCCTTGTCCTCCTCCCTTCCCCTCTTTGAAGCTCAGAGGGGGAAAGACACAGGCACAAGTCATTGCCGATCCCAAGGAAAATGTATGGAACATGTGGGAAGTGGTGGGGACGACGAAAACCAAGAAAATATGAGAAAGTAGCGGGAATCCTGACATTTGGGCGTATCTATTTGCGTGTCCCTGGCCCCTTCCCCTCCGTAAGGATCCCCTGGACAGTGCAAGCTCCATGTGCTGGCGGGCTCCTCAGGGTCGTCGCCCGGCGCCCGCCTCGTCCCCGCCTTGTGCGTGGATTGGCTCCTCGGGTTTGTAGGCCTCCCAGATTGGGTCGGAGCAGATGGGGCCGGAGGATCGCGCCGCATCGCCGATGCATCGCCGATGCAGCTCGACGTAATGCCCGGTTTTCTCAACGCCGACGCATCGGCGACGTCGCCAGTGCATCGGAGATGCATTGGCGATGCATTGGCGATGTGGCGCGATCCCTGAGCCCATCTGGCAGGCCTCTAATCACATAGTTTGCAACCCATGTATTATTTCCGTTGGAAAGTCGACTGAACTGCAGTTATCCTTCCGCAAAGTTGGTTTATACATGTCATGCACGACCGCTGGTCTCACATACAAAGTGCGATCATCTCATCCAGGCTAGTATCGACTCCTTCCCCCCGCCATCCCTGTCAAATCATATCTTGCGGCCCGCACGCGTTGATCGAACAAAAGGCGTTGTGTTAGAGCCTACTTTTCAAATCAAATAACGAGCGCGCCTGGCGCGCGCATGTCTCAATGACTCATGACGACAATGTCTTCGGTTGTGCCAGCGTTCTGATATGTTGCATCATACGAAGTAAAACAATGTTTTTTTAGTTCTACATGCCATACAGTAGGGGCCTATGCCAACAAAAACACCCTGCTTGCCTCCAGGGGGCCATGGGCATCTTGGGTTTCGATGGTTTTGCTGTGGACAGCGCGACGTTCCCACGCTGAGAGTCAATGGACGTCCTGGGGTCTCAGGGTTGGGCTTCTTGTGAAAGGTCTCCTGTGAACTGGACTCCACTGTGCTGTGCTCTGCGCGCGCTTAATGCACAAACACCTCTGTTGCCCCGTCGCACGTGTCAGCAGGACCGTGCGGGCCACGCGTGCGCCCCCCCCCCCCGCGATCGCATGTCGCGACCGTTAATCCATCGGCCACTTTCCAAAATCCCAAAACAAAATTCAAATCAGACGCGCTCCAATATTGATTCGATGTAGAGGCGTGTCTCCAAATTCTTGCTCTCAGACGTGGCCCATGCAGTGGTTGTGAGACGTGCCTCAAATCAGTTAGCCTCATGTCTAGCAGCTCGTATGTATGCTTAGTGCCATCACGTGGATAATCCAGGCAGCGGGGCAGTGCCGCTGGCCCCCCTTGGCTCAAGTTCTTTCGGCAGGAGGGTTTCTCATTCGATGGGGCTTCCTGCCCTCCCGTCCTTCCCGTCGCTGCAGTCAGCCGCCATACGGGGGCTGGAGCTGGCGGCGCTGAGGCGGGTGGTGCTCTCTCGGCGGCGCTTGCTTGCCCGCCAGTGTCGCTGGCTTGCCCGCCCGAACTGCTCCTGCCCTGTGGCCTCCTGCCCGGTGCCCGTGTGCGCGGCGCCGCTGGTCAACCTGACCTGCCCTCCGCTGGAGGGGCACACGGGCCTCTCAGATAAGGGGCTCGCCGTCGAGTCGGGGGTGATCTGCTGGGGGCTCGGCGTGGTGGCTGGCACGGTCACTACCAGCTGGGTGTTTCATCGCGGTCGCCACGTCCCGCGCAGCAGCCCGATCGAGGACTGGGCTCGGCAGCAGGTCGCGCTGCTCCGCCTGAGGATTGGCGCGGCCAGGTGAGTACATTCTGATTCGGTGCGATTTCCCTGGTCCGCCTCTGTTTCACGAGAGATTGGTCACAGGGGTCAGCCAGGCGGTTCCAGGGCTAGCGGCGACGCTGACAGCGGACGGGGGCCATTACTCGGAGGACGCCACCTGTGATGACGTGACGGAGGCGCGCCGGTCAGGAACACAGGGGGCGACGCCGCCAGGAATCAACCCGCTCGAGTTGTACCGTTCCAGGCAGCTGCCCACCGAGGCGGAGTTGGAACAGCTTAAGCGGGACGGTGCCTTGATGGTCGGCGGTGATCCCGCGCCCCTAGCGGCAGCGGCTGCTGGCGCCGCCGCCGCCGCGGCAGGGGCCGTTGCTGCCCCCGCGGTCAGGCACGGAGGAAAGGCAGGAGTGGTCGCTTGCGCTGGTGCCCCCTGCTCCTGCGGCCACTGTGGCGCCTGCCATCTGGTTGGCCACGGAGGACTTCCGAGGTTTGCGCCGAGGAGACAGGCTGCCCGACCCGCTGCCGCCGAATGCCGTCATCCAGGGGGACAACCGCGTTGGTCCCCGCGCCTGGCGGTTCGGTCACTGCTTGCCTGGCGCCCGCGGCTGAGGTCGACGCCTTCGTCATCGACGACCTGCGAGTCCTCCCTGTGAAGTTCAGCCAGTACTCGGCGTCGCCCCTTCACTGCGGCGGTGGACCTCCAGGTGGCTGAGGAGCCTGACGGGGGGTTGATGCTGGACCGGCCGCCCTCGTGTCTCTGGGTTCTCAGGTCGTGGCGGGATGCGGGCTTCACGCCAGTCACGCACCACGCCAATTGGCTGAAGGCAGGCCGCATCCCCGAGGGTGACCGCTCGATCCACGAGCATGAGGTCCTCTGCCGCGTGCTCGACGCGATGATCAGCGTGGACCAGCCCTATGTGCCCGCACTCCAGAGTGCTGAATTGGTGTGCCGCTGCTTGCAGGTGATCGAGAACGCCCGAGCAGCGTCGCCGTCGGCTCCAGTCTACTCAGCGGCCGACGAGTAGATGGGGTGGACTGCTCACCGTGGAGGCGCGGCGGTCGCACCCGCCATGCAGAAGCACGCGGCCGCCAACCTGCGCGACGCGGCGGCGGTGTTCAAGGAGGCATGGGCGGGAGCCGGCCGACCCGCGGCTGCCATCAGGCCAGTGACGGACGCTTCGCAAGACGCACGAGGACCGAGGTTGAGAGCTTTCCTCCGCTCCAGGCAGCGATCAATCGCCAGCGCGATCTGTTCCCGTTGCCGTTCATTCAGTCGACGCCGCCCACAGAGGGGCCAGTTTCTAGTTCTACGAGGAAGAGGCTGGCTCGCAGACGGCATCCGGAGCAACTCGCCAATGAAGCGATTTTAGGGCTGAGCTCGCTCCACGCGCCATGTGAGCAGCGAGGTCAGACCACGGCGGCCCGGCGTCTCGCGGCTGCCACAGTTTTGCATCAGGTTAGGAGTGTGCCGACCATTTCGAGTTCATTCTATCGCCGTGAAGCCGCTAAGGAGCTTCTGGTTTCCAGCCTGTCATGCGCCGGTGACGAGGCACCGAGCCCCGTGGTGAAGCACGTCAGATCTCGAGTAGGCATTCCAGAAGTGGATGCGACCGCTCCTGCGGTCGAGTCTGTGCTCGATACAATCGGGAGAGATTTCGTGCTGGGCTACGAGAGAAGGACGGCGAAGACGCCCGGCGAGTGGTCAAGGGCCCTTGACTCCGAGCCGCCCGTCACCCCGTAAATGGATGCAGTTTTGAAGACGGGCTGCGACGCCTACCGCCTTTTCATCTCTGACCTGGTGCAGGCCAATATGCTGGGGTTCACTTTCCGCCCGAAGGGTTCGGTGGCGCCTTTCTTCGTCGCGACGAAGAGCGGTGCCCAGGGGCTCGTCTGGGGCGCGAGGGCCCCGAACAGAGGGTTCCGCGCTCCCCCGCCCCTTTCGATGAGGACGCCTGCGGCTTGCAGCTACCTGGCGATCGAGACGACGCGGGAGCTTGCGCTACCGAGCTCTATTGCGTCCAGGCCGATATCAGGACCCACTTCTACGCGCGCGGCCCCCCGCCTGAGATCGGCGCGCACTTCTCGCGGCCGCCCGCCCGTCTCCCAGGCGGCGTTGTCGCAATGGGGGGGGGGGGAGGTTGACGCGCCTGATGGCCCCTTCAGCGGGGTGGGTCTGGCCCTTCCCCCGCATCGCGCCCATGGGCCGGTCCTGGGCTTTCTGGTTGGGACAACGCGCCTGCGCGCGCATCTGTTGCCTGGCGTCGGGCCTCGGGGTCTCCAGGGTTCTGACCGACCATGGCCCCGCCCCTCCGCAGGGCGGCGGCGAGCCATGCACCCCCCCGCACTGCGATAACATCACCGTCATCGGGGCGGACCCCGGCCGCTGCAATCAACAGCTAAACGCGATGTACGCCGAGTGGAGACGACGCAGAGCTCGCGCCCATGAAGTGGTGGAGGCGGCCAACACTTTCACTGGCCTCGGTCGCTTCGTCGACGGCGCCAGTGGCGTGGTCTGTTCACGCCCGGAGCGCGCAGAGCGCCCGCGGCAGGCGGCGCTGCGGCTTGGACGGCGCCCGAGAGTTACTGGGGGGGTGGATGGGTTCATTGGGCATATCTCGCCGCAGTCTGCGGGGGCGCTACATACAGGGCTGGGAGATGCTCGACCCTGGCGAGGCTAGGCCACCGATGCCATGGCAGGTCACGGCGCTGACCGCCAACGCCATCGCCAGCGACCTCGGCCCCCCGAAGGTGGATCATGATAGTGGTGATGTTCCGGGCCTACCTCAGGCCAAGCGAGGCCCTCGGCCTCAGAGAACTGGACGTCCTCCTCCCGAGCGGCTCGCGCAGGCACAAGGGCTTCGACCTGCGCCCTTCGGTCAGGGGCGAGAGCTGCAGGGTGGGTCTGGCCGACGAAAGCATTATGCTCGACTCGGTGGAGGCCCCGCGGCTCGGCCCACCGGTCGCGAGGTGCCTCGCAGGAAGCCCGAGTTCGCCGCTGCACCGCGCGAGCGCGCAGCAGTTGGGGCGCCCGTGGAGGCCCGCGCTGCTGCTGACTCGCATCGGGCATCACTACGTCCCCTGCCAGCTCAGGTATGGCGGGCCGCCCCATGACAGGCTGCGCCGCCACTGGTCTCTCGCCGAGATCGAGGACAGAGGGCGCTGGGCTTCAGATTGCAGCATGAAGCGCCACGAGGCTCACGCCTTCGCGCAGCAGAACGCGAACGCCCGCCTCGTGGTCGACGCGGATCCCGACAAGCTCGAGAGGGCCCTCACGCTCGCCCTCAGCTGGCAGCCCACACCCTGCGCGGCCCCTTGCGGGCCCCAGGCGGCGCACCGAACCCCGGGGGCCACGGCGAAGGCTTGGGCCCCCGCCGCGTATCTTCGAGCGCGGGGACCAGCAAGCTTCGACAGCCAGGCCCTTCCCTGAGCACATGCGTGGCTCAGCCCGCCCGGCCAGCGCCGTCGCAGCCGTTGGGTGGGCTTCGCAGGGCTGGGGCGTCCAGGATGGCGACGCGGCCGATCTGCGCGGCCCCAGTGCCGTTGCCCGCCTGGAGCGCATGACTTTAGACAGGGGCGTCGCTGGTGTCCACGTCGGCCTAGACTGCAAGACCTGGCCACGCGCTCGCAAGCATGACGGACTGAGCCCGCCGCCGCTGACGGATGATGACAGCGCGCGGGGATTGCCTGGCCTGAGCAAAAGTGACCATCGCAAGCTTGGTGAGGCTAACCTTTTGTTACATAATGTTCTGAATCGGTTGGAATCCGCGCTGCTAGCAGGAATACCTTTTCCCGCGCGAGAACCCTTCCTCTTCGCGTTTGTGGCGCGTCCCAGAGTTGCGTTCGATCGCCGAACCTTCGAGCGCAGAGTGGGCGCATGCTGATTTATGTCAGCATGGTGTTCCTTGGCGCAAAGCAACAACCTTCATCCTTTTTCAACTGGCCGCCTGCTCAGACGTGTCCAGGGTCGATGCAGCGCCACAGGCAAAAAACATATCATATTGCACGGCAAGGACCCCAAAAGGACCCCAAAGGTGTTGTTCCCAAACATATTGTGGTGTTGGGTCTTCGTTTTGAAGAGACGGTCCCCGCGTTCCCCTCCTCTTCCTCCTCCTCCCACCTCCTCCTCTCTACCGTCCGCATGCGTCCCGCACACCCAGTACAGCGTCTCGTGGCCCTCCTTCCCCTCCTCCCTGCGTTTCACCCACCCATTACAGCGCCTCGTGGCCCCATAGGGAGACCCACCGAAGGTCCCAGCGCTGCCGTCCGCATGCGTCCCGCACACCCAGTACCGCGTTCCGTGGCCCCATAGGGAGCCCCACCGAAGGTCCCAGTGCTACCGTCCGCATGCGTCCCGCACACCCAGGACAGCGCTCCGTGGCCCCATAGGAAGCTCCACCGAAGGTCCCAATGCTACCGTGCGCATGCGTCCCGCACGCCCAGTACAGCGTCTTGTGGCCCTCCTACCCCTCCTCCCTGCGTTTCACCCACCCATTACAGCGCCTCGTGGCCCCATAGGGAGACGCACCGAAGGTCCCAGCGCTGCCGTCCGCATGCGTCCCGCACACCCAGTACAGTGCTTTGCGGCCCCATAGGAAGCTCCACCGCAGGTCCCAGTGCTACCGTCCGCATGCGTCCCGCACACCCAGTACAGCGTTTCGTGGCCCTCCTCCTCCTCCCTGCGCTTCACCCACCCAGTGCAGCGCTTCGTGGCCCCACAGGAAGCCCAACCGAAGGTCCCAGTGCTGCCGTCCGCATGCGTCCCGCACACCCAGGACAACGTTTTCGTGGCCCCATGGGGAGTTCCACCGAAGGTCCCACTGCTACCGTCCGCATGCGTCCCGCACGCCCAGTGCAGCGTTTCGTGGCCCTCCTTCCCCTCCACCCTGCGCTTCGCCCTTTCCAGTACAGCGTTTCGTGGCCCCACAGGGGGACCCACCGAAGGTCCCAGTGCTACCGTCCGCATGCGTCCCGCACGCCCAGTACAGCGCTTCGTGGCCCCATAGGGAGCCCCACCGAATGTCCCAGCGCGGCCGTCCGCATGCGTCCCGCACACCCAGTACAGCGTTTCGTGGCCCTCCTCCCCCTCCTCCCTGCGTTTCACCCACCCAGTACAGCGCTTCGTGGCCCCATAGGAAGCCCAACCGAAGGTCCCAGTGTTACCGTCCGCGTGCGTCCCGCACGCCGAGTACAGCGCTTCGTGGCCCCATAGGGAGCTCGACCGAAGGTCCCAGTGCTACCGTCCGCATGCGTCCCGCGCACCCAGTACAGCGTCTCGTGGCCCTCCTTTCCCCCCTCTCTGCGTTTCACCCACCCAGTACAGCGCTTCGTGGCGCCATAGGGAGACCCACCGAAGGTCCGAGCGCTACCGTCCGCATGCGTCCCGCACACCCAGTACAGCTTGTCGTGGCCCCCCAGGGATCTCCACCGAAGGTCCCAGTGCTACCGTCCGCGTGCGTCCCGCACACCCAGTACAGCGTTACGTGGCCCTCCTCATCCTCCTCCTCCTCCTCCTCCTCCTCCTCCTCCTCCTCCTCCTCCTCCTCCTCCTCCTCCTCCTCCTCCTCCTCCTCCTCTTCCCTGCGCTTCACCCATCCAGTACAGCGCTTCGTGGCCCCGTAGGTAACCCCACCGAAGGTGCCACTGCTACCGTCCGCATGCGTCCCGCACGCCAAGTACAGCGCTTCGTGGCCCCATAGGGAACCCCACCGAAGGTCCCAGCGCTACCGTCCGCATGCGTCCCGCACGCCCAGTACAGCGCTTCGTGGCTCCATAGGGAGCCCCACCGAAGGCCCCAGTGCTCCCGTCCGCATGCGCCCTGGAAGCCCAATTTTGCATTTTCACCCATCCAGTGAAGCGTTTCGTGGCCCCATAAGGGGGCTCCACCCACGGCCCCAGTGCCACCGTCCGTATGCGTCAGGGAAATGTAAGTTGGCATTGTCACCCGCGCAGTGCAGCGCTTCGTGGCCCCATAGGGGGCTCCACCGAAGCCCACAGTGGGACCGTCCGCATGCGTCCCGGAAACCCAATTTGGCACTTTCACTCACTCAGTAGAGCGCTTCGTGGCTCCATAGGGAGCTCCACCGAAGCCCTCAGTGGGACCGTCCGCGTGCGTCCAAGAAACCCAATTCGACACACCACCCACACAGTACAGCGTTCCCCCCCGCCCAGTGCAGCGTATCGTGGCCCCATAGGGAGCTTCACCGAAGCAGATATTCACACTTGCATATGATTGGGACCTTCGCCAGGATAATTTTGGATCGCTAGAGCGAGCACTCATCCAGTTCAGCTTTGTCAGACGCTAGCGCGCCTCTTTGTGGCCAGGGCCAAGGCACTTTTTGAGAGTGGGTAGGGGCTTGAGGCATTGGATTCGCTCTCGAGCTCCGTGCGCCTTCGCTTTTCAGCTCTGTCGCCCGCTCGCTCGTTCCCTGTATTCAGGCCGAAGCTGAGGTCGGAAAAAGTTCTTTGATCGGTAGCGTTTCGCGCCTGCATGTCCCTTGGCACGGAAGAGCTCCGAGGTTTCTCTCTTTCTCTCTCTTTTTCTCTCTCTCTCTCTCTCTCTCTCTCTCTCTCTCTCGCTATATATATATATATATGTATAAAGGTGTGTGTGTGTGTGCATATATATATCTATATAATATTGATGAATACCAGGTCCCCAGCTCGGGGGCCCCGCCCACGTCAAAACCATCGGGCCCCCTTTTCTACAACCCCCGCCCTGGCGCCTCCAAGGGGCCTCCAGACGGCCCAGGAGACCTCCAGGAGGCCTCCAAGACGGCCCCAGGAAGCACCCAAGATGTCCATGAAGGCTCCGAGACGCCACAAGATCGGTCCAAGACAGTCAAGATAGTCCCTACACGGCCCAAGAGGCTTCCAACACGCCCCAACAGGCCTCCAGGAGGCTTTTTCAAGAGGGCCACAAGAGGCTAACAATGGTAATTTGATTCGAGGGTTTTGGAGGATGTTTGGTAGTTCTCACCTTTGCTCCTTCCCGACGCTCCAAGAAAGCCGAAGAGGCTCCCGAGATCGCCCAAAGACGGCCCAAGAGGCTCCCAAGACGGCCCCAAGACAGTCCGAGAGGGACCCAAGCAGCCCAAGAGGCCTCCAAGACGGTCAAAGATAGCCCCAAGACGGCTCTAAGAAGGACCCCAGACAGGGAATCCGAACGGACCTTTCGAGCCTTGGGCCCCAAAAAAGCCCCTAGGAGACTCCAAGAAGTGCCCCGGAGGCCCCCAAGACGTCGCCAGAAGCCTCCGAAGGGTTCCCAAGATGCATGTCACAGGTGCACGACAAACAGATCCCACGGGCCATGCTGGTGATTTTTCCCCATGTGCTGGTCTCGCGGGAAACGGGGGAGGGGGAGGAGGGGGAGGAGGGGGCGGAGAGGCAGGAGGAGGCGGAGGGGGAGGAGGAGGACGGGGAGGAGGTCGGATTTCTGGGCTAACGCCACATACTTGGACCTGTGCCTGCTCATACCGTCTTCGGAGCTATTCCGTGGCCACGGCTAGAACCTGAGCGCGCGCGAAGCGCCCGCGTGGTTCTGGTATATAATTATGTGTATACATACACACCTACAAACATACAAACATACAAACATACATGCATACAGACATACAGACATACATGCATACATGCATACATGTTAACATATACATGAACATATGTAGGTGTTTACCTCGCCTATCCTGTCAAGTCGCATTACTCGAGCCACACGTGCGCCCCCGCGCGCGCATACCTACATCGTTCGAGCCTTTGCCTTATTGCGTGCTGACGCCTCTCAAGATCTAGCTCTGCAATTTACATATCGAGCACATTGGCGCCCAGTGAAGAGATGTCCTTATTCCCCTTCGCCGACACTCGAGCTCACCAGTCTGAGTCATAATGTATTGCATGATCAGGGGTCCACGCGTCATTGCGCGTGTTGGGATGCGTTGGTCATGTGATTCCGCTGGATAGTTGCACTCACGGCCTCTTCAGTGTTCTCATCAAGTTACGGCAGGGTGGGGAGGATGTTGTTTCGACAATTGGATTTCACGGTCTCAATATCTCCATCTTACCACCGCGCATGTCATCCAAAAGAGACTGCACCAGCGGTGGGGCCGTTTGTCGAGGAATGTCGAGGAATGTGCCCAGGAGGCTGCAGACCCTGGAGAAGTTCTTGCCTGGTGAGAGCGGCGGTGGCATCAGCGGCAGATCCACGATTTGGGTTCCACCGGCTTCCAGACCATGGATTCTTGATTTGAGGGTTTCGTGCCCAGTGCTCCCACCGCGGCTTCCACCGCATCGCTTGCACCACATGTTGAATCCAATGCGCTGGCACAGCACAGAGTGGGCCAGATACACTGCACCGCGTTGATGCTTATTCCGAAAAATTTGACCGCCTCGATCCAGAGGCTGGCCTTCGTCGGTCCCCTCCTCCGCGCATCTGGTTCATGCTTACCATGACAATGGTCAGGAGGAACAAACCACAGACACAAGTCATCATCGACAACCCAGAAAATATGGGAAGATATGGGAAGTGGGGGGGAAGACAAAAACCCTGATGAAAATATGGGGAATCCTGTTATGTGTGTTTATTTATTTGTGTGTCCCAGGGCCCCTTCACAATGACCGAGCGCTCATCCATGATGGGAAGTCATGGGTGGATTGGGTCGTGTAAACCACAGCGGGAATCGAGACCCACGCGCGCCTAAACAGGGCGGAATGTTGATCCGTGTCGTGGCGAAGCCGCGCCTGAAATCATGCACCAAACGTTGTGTCCAGTCCAGAAGGGGGGGTGGACGCTGCGCGCTGCGGCGTGGTGTACAGGCTCGGGCCGAAGAGCGAATGGGATAACCACCTCGCCGGCCACGGGAGTGGTGCTGCGTCGAACTGCGCAAGTATTTGGAAACGCACGCGTCCAACGGCACGCCATCTTCGAGGACGGTGACACTCATCAGCTTCAACAGGGTCCCGCCGAGGGGACGCACGGAGCGCTGCGGCGCAGCACGCCCACCCCCGCAGTTGGGGGCAGGTCTCGCTGTCGTGGCGTGCGTTCGTTCGAGCGTTCGTGACAGCATCCCAGCCAGGCCGGTGTCGACGCCCCGTCTCGCATTCGCTACTCCTCCTCCTCCTCCTCCTCCTCCAATACCATGCGGTGCCTACGCGTCGATTACAGAAACCTGTCTTGTACCAACCCCTTGCACACAGTATGAGGGGGGCCGCGCGCGCGCCGCCGGGCGAGCAGCCCAAAAGCACTGCTGAACCAGTGGTTTGCGTCGAAAACCATTCGACAATTCGAAACTTTTCGACGCATTCGAATGTAGAGCTTGCAAACCACATGGAGCCAATGCTAGTTCTATATAACAACGCTGCCACAATGCTACGCGCCCGCACGCGCCGAAGCCACCGGAAGACAGCACGCGTTTTTCCATGCAGTCGAATGAGGCCATGCGGTCGCGCGCAGTTTTGCGAAAGCATTCTTCACGCATCGCGCACCCGCCAAGTCTTTCAAATAGCATCGTGCGCGCACGAAATCATTAGAAACGATTGGTTCTGCGCAGTTCAACACACACAGCTGCCCAACACACATACGAAACTTCAAGAGGTTTTGCGCCGCCTATGTGTGTCATGATTTCTGAACTTCTACACGCGCGAGCACTTTCTCTGCATCCTCATCAGAACTATCGTTTTCATCATCGCTGGCGCCATCTTTGCCCCAGCGTCACCATCATCTACATCACCATTACCGTTGTCTTCGTCATCATCCCCACCGTCGTCATGAACGTCAGCATGATCGTCATCGTCGTTGTCGCCGCACTCAGCACCACCATCACCATCATCGTCAGCGTCATGATTGCCACCGTCAGCACTATCACCATCGTCGTTTCCGTCATCACCTCCACCTTCGCCATAGCACCATCGTCTTCGTCGTTGTCGTCGCCCTCGTCAGGAGCGTCTGGCGTCCGCTTGGCGCCCTCATTGGGGCGGCATGGTCGCCTTCTGGGCCGTGGCTATGCTGAATAGTTTTGAGGTTATCTGGGTGTGTTGGTGCCTTTCATCAGCCGTCTCGGAAAGCATCTTGGGCATATTGGAGGTGGCGAACGCCGGATTTGGAGCTCTGGAGGCCCAGGGGGTGCCTTGAGGAGCTCGTCACAACAGACCACTTCCAACGAGCATACCCAACCGTTTCGCACATGCTACACGGTCAACAGTGGCCACGATGATGTGAAGACAAAGCATGCCATTCCAGTTGCGCGTGCACATCGGCGGTGCGGTGCTCAGGGCGGAGCGAGCCCCCCCACTCGGAATCTATCATCTTGTGCGGGCCAGCACACGGACTCCGGGATGCACGACCCCCCGTGGGTTAAAATTTTGCAGGCACCGCCTGCGCGGACCGACGCGAAGCCCCAGGGATGGACAAAAACCCCACGAGCTCCTTCCTTTGATTCCTCACGAATTTCAGCGGAATCTGACTATTGTATATATCCTCCAGAACTGGAAAGATTCGTTTTCAGGAAGCTTCCGGAAAGTTTCAAGAATCTTTCTGGGATCTTCGGGTTGGCAAGGCTTTCTCAGGACACCCTCCAGAACTCTCTGGACCCCCCCCCAGGAATTCTTCAGGAGTCCCCATGATTCGTCTGGAAGCCCTGAGGAGTCCTCAGGAATGTTTCCAGCCGTCTTCCAGCCTCGGGCCCGGGCCATCTGGAAGCCGTCGTCCAGCCTCCGGGCCCGACACGCGCCCGCCGCCCTGGCAACGCGAAGGCGACCGGGAGCGACAGTCGCAGTTTTGTTTTCCCCTCGGTCTGGGTCGGGGGCTGCGGCTCGCAGGCCAGGGGGAGTTTATGACTCTCCCATGACTCATGGCTCCCTCAGGGATCCGTATCACGTCTTTGCCCACAAAGAGCACTCACGCCCAAAGGGGGGCCCACCCCTAACTCCCAAGGGGGGGGGAGATCCACCCACCCCCACTCCAAACAGGAAGGGGGGGACGAGTCATCGGCGGCCCGTTACGAAACCCCGGGAAAGGGGTGCATGGGGGTTTCAGGTTGTAGTCGGAACCCAATGCGACCAGTATATACGAAATTCTCGGGATTCTTTTTGGGGGGAGTCGTGCCACCGCAAGCTGCCGACGTGCACGCAGCTCTTGCGACAGCAGTTGCCAGCCCACGGAGACTAAATTGCGAATGCGTCTCGTGTAACCAGGAGTTACCAGAGATTCACGACCACCAAGCGCAATTTTCACGTATCGAGCTCTCTTCAGGACACCCCAGCAGACAAACAACCCGATGCCGGTGGGTCAGTCCGTGGAGAAGACATGCAAGTTCGTCCACAACGATGACTCCACATGTGTCACGATGTGCTCAGTCCAGGGTGTCAGAGTCCAGTCCGGATTCGTGGCGACTTTCCGCAGTTGGAAAGCAAGTTTACCAAAAGCCAGCGAAGCTTCAAATACGGAGTCATTATGGTGGGCATGGTCAATGGTCCAATTCGATACCGCGGGGTGTTCAAACGGGACATCTCCGGGCCGTCTGACACAGTCACGTGTGTCTCCTCGTGTTGTTGTATTATCTTTCCTCATTCGCCCTTCCGTTTTCTTCGCCCTTCTCCCTCCCCCGTCCCTCCCCTCCTCCAATCCGCCTCGTCTTCGCGCTCCCCCTCAGCAGCAGCCCCTATCTGCACCAAGCGAGCCCGCAGGTGCTGATGGGCTCGGTGCGCAATTTGCTAGCCAAGGAGGCAGGGCACGACAGCACGACGCCAGGCCGCCACCCCCTCCCCGCATCTTCGCATGAAGGAAACGGATCCTGTGGGAAACGGGTCCTGTACCCGGGACCAGTTCTTTATCCTGAGTCGTTTCTGGCAGTCCCAGGGCCCGTCGATGCCCCCGAGAGCCCGTCCACAGCGAACAAAAATTTGGACCCGTTTCTCAGGACCTGTTTTTCCTGCATGGCGGCCCCCGCATCTCGGGAAGCACCAGTTTGTTTGGCGACGGACCCATCCTTGTGCAGTCATGTGAAGCGCAGAGCGCGGGTCCCTCTTTTCACACACTGCGCGCCGCGAGGCAACGCGGAAATATAACTGCTGCGGAGCACGCGAGCACGTGTGCGTTGAACTCCTTGTGAGGCACGATTCGCGTGAAGGGTGTGCCGAATGATCCGGATGCCCCCCCGCGAACACGCCCACTGAGGCCGCAGGCGGGTTTTTTACTGGCACGACCCGTTCGAGGCATGTTCCAAAATGTGCGGGGGACGCCATGCGATACTGCCAATTGGAGCCATATGTGGAGCCCCTTCTGGGGCATGATTCGCGTGACGGGGGTGCCGACAATGGCAGGGGGGCGCTGTACGAACCTTTAGGCGCTGCTCCTTGTGGGCACGATGCGCGTAATGGGCGTGCCGCAATGGCCAGGGGGGGCGGGTGCCGTGCAAATCCTGCCTTTGCTGGTGGAGATCTCTGTGTGGCACGATCCACATCAGAGACAGGCCGAAGTAATCGGGGGGGCGGGATGCGAGCCTTGTCTCTGGGGCCGTCCGTGGAATGTGTTGCGGGCAGCGATTTGTGTGAGAGGTGCGCCAAAGTGAGCAGAGCGACGCTACATATGAAGTGTCCCTCGTGGTGCCACACATGCGGTCACTTGCGACTGCGATCCGCCCGAAGGGGCGTGCCATTCTGCGAACCTGGTCCCTGGGGACGTAGGTTGAGCTCCCTGTGGGGTGCGTTCCCTGTGAGGGGTGTGCCGACATGGGCGCGGGGACGCTAAACCAAGCCTGTCTCTGGGGCCGCAGGTGCAGCTCCCTGAAGGGCACGACCCGTGTGTCAATACGTGTCCTCGTTTGCGGGCCACTTTATCGTACAACCAGAGCATGCTACAACCGAAGCGCGGGCGAAGCGCGCGCGTGGTCCCAGTTTATATATATATATATATATATACACATACAAATGTGTACATACACATATATACACATCGTACTTCTCCTGAAACATGCTTCCGTCTCTCTCTCTCTTTTTCTCTCTCTCTCTCTCTCTCTCCATATATATATATAGATATAATTGCTCGATCCACCGTGAGGCCGTGTACGAAGTCGTTCGTTGTCTGGTGTGTTTTGCAGGTGTTGAACCAGTGCGGAACGCCATGCCACTCGCGCGACTTGCGGCAGCGAAGGTTTATTTGTCTGGAGCGAACGTCAAGTAGAATGACCATTCGGAGCTTGACTTGCGACCACCACTGTGAAATTCGAACCACGTCCGCTTGCCACTGGAGCTGATACACTTATCACATCTATGTCTCCAAACTGTTTGTCTTCGGTGGGAGGTAGATCATCAATGCACTGGGGACGTAGTAGCGATTCTGGCGGCCGTTGTCACAGGTGTGCCGTTCAGCGCGGAAAAGGCCAATGCGATAAGTTGCAACCTTGATGGTGCCATTAAGGTTTGAGCATGGCAGATGTTCCGGCGTTGCAGACGGGGGGTGGCGGGCGCCCCAGGCTTTGCTGGCATGATGGAGCTCGTCAGGGAGGCGACCCGCGCAGAGGAGTCAGGAACGAACGGGGATGATGAGTGCGTGAGGGGGGGAGGAATGGGTGCCAGAATAGCGACCAGAGGAAATTAACAGGAGCAGGAGAAGGACAAACACAGGGTGGACAGACGAATCGCTATGGCGAACGTAATATCCGTTGAAGAGAGTTGACGGGGAAGGAAGAGGACGTGGGAAGGATCACCAGACGGAAGCAGCGACAGAGAGCGTGTTTTCGTTGACAGTGTGAGTGGGCTGTTCGCAGGGAGGAGGAGGAGGAGGAGGAGGAGAGGGAGGAGGAGGAGGAGGAGGAGGAGGAGGAGGAGGAGAACGAGAAAGAGGAGGAGAAGGAGTAGTTGATTGGAGAAAGTGGAGGGAGAGGAGTTTTGGAGGAGGAGAGTGGAGCAGGAGGAGGGAGGTAGCGGGAGGAGGTCTCTGAAGAGGCTGGAGGAAATTTGGAGGATGATGCGGAGGAGGAGCTGGAGTAGGAGGAGACGTTGCAGACATCGGTGTGGGTCTCGTCTTTGGATTTCTCACGCCAGGCCAGCCCCCCGGCGTTCCTGGCGGCGCTCCGCAGCAGGAGACAGTTCGGACGGTGAATAGGAGCTGTGTGGGGAGGATGAGCACAAGCAGGGACAGGAGGAGGGGCAGGAGGTAGGGGGGAGGTGTCCTATCTCCCCCCCTCCCTCCTGCCTTCCTCCGCGTTCCCGCTCCTCCCTCGCACTCTGCTCTCCCTGTCTCTCTGTCTCTCTCTCTCTCTCTGTCTCTCTCTCTCTCTGTCTCTGTCTCTCTCTCTCTCTCTCTTCCTCCTCCTCCTCCACCTCCTCCACCTCCTCTCTCCTCTTTCTCTTTCTCTCTCTCTCTCTCTAGTTTGCTGGGCTGCGCGTGAGTGGCGGCACTCGCGTTCTTTGTTGACTGCAAGCAGCACCTGCCGCATGCATATATCGGAGGATGCCGGCCCATCCTCCTGCCAGTCCCCTTCCTTTCTTGTCGTTTCCCCCCTTCCCCCCTCGCCTCTCGTCGTGCCTCGTGAGTGTGTGTGTGTGTGAAGCGTGTCATTGGCCGTTTGGGGCCTCAGCGAGTAGTCATATGCGGCTCGGTCGCTTCCTCTTTCAGGCCACGGTTCACTGCATGAGTTTGCTTGTCGCAGGTCGGCTCGTGCGGGGTTCCCGGCTGGCCTGTCGACCTTTGCATCCGCACAGCGGTTGAGGATGAGTCATGGGTTGATTTGTGGTCGTGCTTCCCTTCTCCTCACAAGAAAAGGTGGATGATGAGGGAGGGAAGATGAGGAGCAGGATTGATATGAGGGAAGGGGGCGGGGGAGTGTGGACGATTGTTTAGAAGGCAGGGGCAGACGCGGTGAGTCAGGAGGGGGGTTCATCGGTCGTTGAATGTCGGTATTTGTTGGACTCCCAGGCTCCAATCTGCTTTGAGCGCCCTCCAACTTCAATGATCGAGTGGCTTCAACTCCTCCGTCCGCGGGCGGAACCCAGTCTTCACTCGACGCCTTCCGGCATACAGTCGGTGCCCTGAAGAAGAAACCCTTTTCGTTGGGGAGGGGCTCCACGTTCCTTGATTGCTTCACAGTTTGCCCTGGGTTTTCCTTTGGCTTCCGAAGGGAGATCGAAGTTCAACTTCTGGAGAAAAGGGGCCCCATTCCTTCTTTAGGGTTCCTTAGGTCAACGCCCCGACTGTACAGGGTCCAGCTTGAACAAGGAGCACCTACTTTTCCAAAAGGGGGCTCGGTCGCTCCCGTGGTTTGCAAGCGCTCCGCTACCTCTTTGGCGGCGAGCCCCCTCCTCCTCCTCCGCCTCCTCCTCCTCCTCCTCCTCCTCCTCCTCCTCCTCCTCCTCCTCCCCCTGGTGTTCCCTCGGACTTCCTAGACATCCTCGGAAGAAATGGGCGTCGTTCCTTACTGATCGTTCCTTCGGGCAGACCGAACACTGCAAACACAAACTCTTGGCGCTCCGCGCGGATTTCTTGGATTCGCGCTGGCCCCCCCTGGCGCCGCCCCCGGCGCGCTCCCCTGGCGCCAGGGAGAGGGGGTCCAGCGCAGATCCACGAAGTCCGCGCGGAGCGGGTTTTTTTGTGCAATCCTTCGGTTTTTTTTTGCAATCCTTCGGTTTTTTTTGCAATCCTTTGTTTTTTTTGCAATCCTTCGTTTCTTCCTCTATTGTTGTCGGCCTTCTTTGCCTCGACTCCGGATTCTGATTTGGGCTCCGAGCTCCGAGCTCCCTCTGGAGGCCTACTAGCCTCCCGTTTCCCGCCGATTCCGCTTCTCCCGACTCGGCTGCCGATCTCCGCCGATCCGATCCATCTCGATCGCCGATCCGACCTGTCGACTCGAGACTGGGCTTATGTCGGGCGTGCCCCCCTACAGGAGGATTTCCGACGAAAAATGAAAAGCACCAACACAAATTGCCCGAAAAGGTCAACAAGTACGCAAAAAGTAGCCCCCAGACAATATTATGGGACTAGGTTTTTATTATTTTTGGTGCATGTTTTATTCTTTCGTCGAGGATCCCCCTGCAGGGGGACGGGCCCGACTTAGGGCCACGCGCGCTGCGCGCCCGCGCCGCGCCGGGGCTCTCGCCGGAAGAGCCGAAGCGGCCGCCACGCCAGCTGGTCTCGTGCTTTCCGTGCCCCTCCTCCTCTGCACACGGGGAACGATTACCAGCCTGGAACATATCCCTATCCCCATCGAGGAGCATCCTTGATCATTTGGCGAAAAAAACCACGCACGAAACCGAAAAAAGCAAGGAATGGGCGTCCGAGCGATGCCCAGGAAGGGGAGCGCGGCTCCCGGGGTTCCCCCGTGGCTGTCCCCGCAGCGCGCCTCGCGCACCCGGGCGCTTCCTGGGCCACAAGTTACCAGCCTGGGACATATCCCTATCCCTATGCTGGGCACCTCCTCATCACGATGCCAATCTTAGGGATTCCCTTTTTTTTTGGGGGGGGGGGGGGGGGGGGCGAATCCCTAGGATTGTCATCGCCTTTGGGCGTGCCGATCTTTAGGGATAGGGACACGTTCGAGGCTGGCAAAGCGAACAAGGGCACGCACATAAAAAAAACTCGAAGTTTCCGCGCGGATCCCTCGGATCGGCGCTGGGGCCCCCAGTGGCGCGGCGCTCCGCGCGCCACGAGGGGGGGGGGCCCAGCGCCGACCCGAGGAGTCCGCGCGGTCCTCCGAGCTGTTCATGCTCGTGTCATTTGCTCGTCCAATGCAGCCTCTTCCAGGAGGAGGAGGAGGAGTTGGAGGAGGAGGAGGAGGAGGAGGAGGAGGAGGAGGAAGAGGAGGAGAGGGAGGACGAGGGGGAGGAACTGGAGGAGGACGAGGAGGAGGAGGAGCAGGCTCCGCCGTCTTGCTCCCCCTGTTGCGGAAGTGCTCGGTCAGCGGCGCCGCCGAGAGGCCGGCTCTTGCAGCTGTGTGCCGAAGCGAGGGCACACGTGCGTCCGTCCTCGCTGGCGCCCGGGACGTCGCAGATCCGCCTCGTTATTGTTTCGATTATTTTGGGTTTCTCAATCAGGGGGGTACCCCTCAATCAGGGGGGGTAACCCCAAGACGGGGGTCAACCTCGCCTTGCCGTCGCGCCGCGACGGGGGTCGGAGCGCCTTCGGCGCGCGGTGGCTGCCCGCGACGGGGGTCGGTGTGGGGCTGTCGGCGGGGGTGACGCCCCCCCGACGCTTGTTAAGAAACTCGGAGTCTGTGATTCTTCCTCGCGTATCGCGGTCCAGGCCAGGGCGGTTATCCTTCTCGAGAGAGGGGCGGCGCGAGAGACCTGATAAGAGCCACGCATCGCGGCGCGCGAAGCGCGAGGTTAATGAGGTGACCCGGGGCCTCTTCTTGGACTCCGCGTCTCTCAGGAGGGAAAAAACACACAGACACAATTCATCGTCGATTCCCCAGAAAATATTGGAAAATATGGGAAGTGGGGGGGACGACAAAAACCCAGAAGTTGTTGGGAAATTATCGGGAATATTTTTATCTGTGTGTATTTATTTGTGTGTCCCAGGGCCCCCAGCGTCTCTGCGCCGCAGAGCCAGCGCAGAGCGGCTGGCCGTCATCTCCGTGGGGTCAAGCCTTGCTGAGCTGCACCCCTGCCTGCGGGGCGGTCGCGCGGGAGGCGGCGGCGGCGCCGCACCGTCCATCTCCACTCGTCCACGCGCGGTGGCCGCATGCGAACCCTGAGCCCCCCCCCCCCCCCTAAGGGGGAGGGGTCATCTCGTGCGGGAGGTCCCGAGCGGAGAGAGCCCCCACCCCCTCTTGGAAATCGTGCGGGTAGGGGTACAGTGCCGTTTTTAAGACTTGCTCCGCGTGCGGATCATGTATTACACATGCATGGATTCGGTGTTAAACACAGCGATGCGTTCGTGCATACATGTACTCATGCATTACTCATGTATTGAAAATCCATTTTTTTTCAAAAATCCCATGTATCAAACATTGCCCCGTAGGGTCCACATGTGGCCACCGATGTACTGCCAGGACGCTGCACCGAGGATCCGCTGGGACCCGGAAGCTTGGCATCGCTCGGACGTGTGTATGTTTTCTTTCGGCGAGGACCATCGAGGAGCATCCTTGATCATTTGGCGAAAAAACCACGCACGAAACCGAAAAAAGCAGGGAATGGACGTCCGAGCGATGCCCAGGAAGGGGAGCGCGGCTCCCGGGGTTCCGCCGTGGCTGTCCCCGCAGCGCGCCTCGCGCACCCGGGCGCTCCCTGGGCCACAAGTTACCAGCCTGGGACATATCCCTATCCCTATGCTGGGCACCTCCTCATCACGATGCCAATCTTAGGGATTCCCTTAGTTTTTTGAGGGCGAGTCCCTAAGATTGTCATCGCCTTTGGCGTGTCAATGTTGAGGATAGGGATACGTTCGAGGCTGGTAAACAAGGGGGCTTCGTTCCTTACCCAGTGCTCCTTGTGGTACAGTGCCGTTTTTGATACGTGCTCTGCGTGCGGATCATGGATTCAAAATGCAGGGAGTTAGTTTTAGAAACAACGATGAATCCATGCATAAGTTTATTCATACATTGATCACGCAAGCAGAACACTCTATATTTTTTTCGAAACATCCCATGTATTAAAAAGTACCCTGTAGTGATTTGACTGCACACACGATTCAGCCGCCTCACCGGGCTCGGTTCGATTCCGCCGATTCGATTCCATTCGGTGTTGTCGATGGCCTCCGATTCCGATTCGATTCGACTTGGGATTTCGATTTGGGCTCCGATCTCTCACTGGAGGGTTTTCTAGCCTTCTGATTTCTGCCGATTCGACTTCCCCCCAAATCTGGCTGCCGAGGTCCGCCGATCCGATCAATCTCGATCGCCGATCCGACTCGTCGATCCGATCCAGGGCTCTCCTGAGAGATGCTTGTGGCGGCGTCAGTCGGGGGAGCGTAAGACCCGGGTTTGCCGGGACTCGGGTTCGCCATCGTTTTTTGACGACCGCGACTCGGATTTTGACGAGGAGGAGTTTTGTGGGACGTCTGCAGCGGGAGGCCTCGTCAAAATGCAGGCTCGGCCTCGTCATTTTTTTGACGACCTCGTCGGGGATTTCCGAGTCCCCCGTACCCGGGTCTTACGTCTCCCCGAGTCAGGATCGAGAGAAAGGCGCCGGCCACCGCCGCAGAGGACGTCGGCGCCCCAGCCCCTGCACGAGGCATCGAGGTGCCCGGCGGGGGGGGGGGCAGTCCGCGCCGGGGAGGCCCGGGCACGCCGAGGTCCGCCCGAGCGGCCCACAAGAGCGGTGCCGTCTGCGCCGACGACAGGGGCGCGTAGGCTGCCCGCGCAACCTCGCGAGTGAGCAAGGGCTCCCTCGAGGGCGCGAAGTTATTCGCGCTTCGCGCTTCGCGGTCCTCGTTCCTTCTCCCCCCTCCTCCTCGTCCTCCTTTTCTCCCTTTGGGGGGGCGGCGCGAGAGCGCGAAGTTATTCGCGCTTCGCGCTTCGCGCAGCGCGAAGCGCGAAGTTGGGAGCCCTTGGTAAGCTTATGTCGGGCGTGTCCTCCTACAGGGGGATGTTCGACAAAAAATAAAGGATGCCCCAAAAATGCTCCAAACAAGGCAGGCAAATATTCATCAAGTATTCCCCATATTATTCTGGGACTATTTTTGAATCATCTTTGGGATATTTTGTATTTTTCGTCGAAAATCCCCCCTGTAGGGGGCCAGGCCCGACTTAAGCGTAAGCTCTCTCGTCGCGGATGCACAGTGGAGGCCCATGCCAAGGAACACCCTGCTTGCCTCCAGGGTGCCCTGGGTTTCCTGGGTGTCGATGGTTTTGCTATGGAGTACGTGACGTTCCCGCACCAAGAAGTCAATGGACGTCCTGGGGTCCAGGGGTCGGGTTTCTTCTGGAAGGTCTCTTGTGGACTGGCCTCTGGTGTAGTGTGCCGCGCTGGCGGCCCGCGTGAGCTGCCGCGCAAGGTCGCTGTGCCACCTCGCGTGCGCCCCGTTCTTGATCGTCGCGCCTCCTGCAGTCCCTTGGCATCGCTCGGACGTGTGCATTTTTCCTTCGGCATTGCGTCGGGCCTGTTCTTTCCTTTTACAGGAGGCAGAAGCAAACGCAGTCAACAAATAGTCTGGGGACGACCTTTGAGCACTCTGGTTGCCATTTTTGGGGGTCTTGTTCGACTCTCTTTTTTTATTCTGCGTGCAAGGTCCTTCTGTAGGGGGCCATGCCCGACCTCATCCTCGCATGGTGGCGCAACTCGCTGCCCCTCTACGGGAGGCAAAAGTAAACGCAGTCAAACAAGAGTCTGGGGACGACCTTTGAGCACTCTTGTTGCCATTTCGGGGTCTTGTTCGACTGTCTTCTGTATGTTTCGTGCAGGGTCCTTCTGTAGGGGGCCGTGCCCGACCTCCTCCTCGCATGGTGGCGCAACTCGCTGAAGCGGTGCCTCCGTTCCGTCAGCCCTCCGCCGACGCAGCTGGCCTCTTGCCCGGCCGCCGCCGAGACGCAGCACGAGAGCCTCTGCCCAGCGCCGGGCGGCTGGGCCCGTGGCGGGGTGTGCGCCACGCGCGCGCTGGAGCAGCGGCCAGCGAGGCTTGAGGGAGGAGGAGGAGGAGGAGGAGGAGGAGGAGGAGGAGGAGGAGGAGGAGGAGGAGGAGGAGGAGGAGGAGGAGGAGGAGGAGGAGGAGGAGGAGGAGGAGGAGGAGAGGAGGGAGGGAGGGGGAGGGGGAGAGGGAGGAGGAGGAGGAGGAGGAGGAGGGGGAGGAGGAGGACGAGGAGGCGTTGAGATCCGTGGTGGCGTGGGGGCAGAGGTCGGCGCGGCTCCTGCAGCGGCTCGTGGCCGGGCATATGCGGCCTGGCGGGCCCGCAGCAGCGTCTCTGGCATTTTGGGCCTGCAGGAGCGTGCCTCTCATCGCCCCCGCCCCAGGCCAAAACAGATTATATAGACACATATGTTGGACTTTTTCTGGACTACTTTTTATTTTTCGTCCAGAATCCACCTGCAGGGGGACGTGCCCGACCTAGAGTAGCCTTGCGTCGGGCATGTCCACCTACAGGAGGAACCTTCGAGAGAACTAAAACAATCCCTTGCCGTTCCCTCCTCCCCGCTCTGCCCCCCCTCCTGCTCTCTCGCCTCCTTCCTCCCTGCCCCCGTGCCCTGCTTTCCGCCTCGTCGCCCAGATCCCCTCCTCTGCCCTCTGCGGTCCACTCGCACAGCAAGATCGGGCAATTTTCCAAGTTGGCGCGTGCATCCTTCCTGTTTGGCCCACCCTTGGTCGCTTTCGCTGGCCGCGCCCCGCTCGCAGAGTGTCGGCATCGCCTTCCAAGGCCCCTGCATCCTTATCGTGCGTCCTTAATATACGGGTTGACTGTACCGTAGCTCGATCCCCAGGCATTCCCTTCTTGCCTTCCAACAACACCGGCTCAGCGCGAGCAGATTGGACGCGCAGCGGGGGCATCGACGGGGCGCGGCGTCACAAGGGAGGGGCCGCGCGAGGTGAACGATGCGGAGGGCACCGTGCTGGAGTTGCAGACGCGTGCCAGGAGACGACAACCTCTTTGGCAGGGGGGCCAGGGGAAGCATCGACGACGACGACGACGACGACGACGACGACGACGACGACGACGACAACGACAACGACGAAAACGACGACAACGAAAACGAGGAAAACGACGAGGACGACGACGACGACAACGTTCGTCGCCTCGCGTGTCTCCGTCCTTGTGCGAGTGCTCGTGCGCGGGGCGCGGGGCGCGTGGGGGTGGGCGCTCGGGCGCTCGGGCGAGTCTGCGCGCGCGTGCGCGGTTGGCCGCTTGAACGCGTGCGCGTTTGCGTGCCGGCTCAAGTGCGCTTAAGTGTGCGTTCGCGTGTGTTTTCCAGTGTTTGCGCGCTAGCGCTTGCATGTAGCAAGCTTGTACAGGCATACATACGGGTAGGGGGGAACAGCGAGAGAGAGGGCAAAAAACAGAACGAGAGAAAGAGAGGGAGAGAGAGGGAGCGAGCGAGCGAGCGAGCGAGCGAGTGTGTGAATTTTCGGCTGCGTGAAAGCATGTGCTTGTGATTGTGTTTGCGTTTTTGGTTGTGTGCACGTGTGCGCGCGCGCCAGGCGCGTCTTCGAGGGCATATTGCCATCCATATTCATCGGCTGGGTGCCGCCACTCTGGAAGAAGTTCGTGCAGCCCAACGTCCCTCAGTGGTCCCAGAACGCCGCGTTCTTCTTGGTGTTCTACCTTCTGTTTCCCTGGCTCATGGGGCCCATGGAGGGCGAAGACTTCATCGACGTGCCCGTCCCAGAGGAGTGGAGGAAGGTCCTGTTTTTCTTGCCCGTCTCTGTGCGGGTTCCGCAGAGCGTGAAGGCGGAGCGCTGTCGGTTCTTGGAGCAGGCCCAGTGCGCCTCGGTCTGTGTCAACACGTGCAAGGTGCCATCGCAGGAGTGGCTGCGGGACGATTTCGGCATGAATTTGCACATCCAGCCCAACTACGACGACTTTTCGTGCCGCTGGCGCTTCGGCAAGGTGGCTCCCCCGCTCATGGAGGATGAGGCAATCATGAGCCCGTGCTTCACGAAGTGCCCCACCAAGGTCAAGAGCGGCAAGGACGCCCCGAGCCTGAGGGAGAGGCTCCAGCGCGAGGACGACGAGCGGTTGCTCAAGGCTGTGATGGAGCTGACGCCGGACGGCACTGCCCTCAGCCTGGAGTCCCTGCGGGAGCGCACGTCGACGACCAGGAAGGTCGGGAAGTGCTGGAGCGTGGACAACAACCGGAAGGCGCTGCGAGAGGCCGCGGTGTCCCGGGAGGCCGCCGTGGCCACGCCCTGAGGGCGCACGGCTCTGCGCGCCCACCGCGGCCTCCCCCAGGCCTCCTCCGCCTCATCCTCCTCCTCCTCCACCTCCTCCTCCTCCTCCTCCTCCCTCTCTTCCCCCTCCTTCTCCTTTTTCTCCTCCTCCTCCTCCTCCTCCTCCTTCTCCTCCTCCTCCACTACCCCCAGCAGGCCCGCCCCATTCACGCTCGCAGTCGTGTTTGCTCGCGCTGCAGTGTTCCTTGCTGCGCTCGTCCGTCCACCCGCATGCTCGCATGTCGCTGCTGCTCGGACTCTCGCTCGCCAGCGTCCAGGCGTCGTGGCACGCTCTCTCACGCTCGCCGCTGTTGTTATTGTTGCTGCTAGTGTTGCTGTTATTGCTGTTGTTTCCGCTGTTGTTGTTGTTGTTGTTGTTGTTGTTGTTGTTATTGTTGGTGGTAGAGTTGTTGTTGGTGTTATTGTTGTTGGCGGTGTTGTTGCTGCTGTTGCTGTTGTTGGTGGTGTTATTGTTGGTCTTGCTACTGTTGGGGTTGTTGTTGTTGTTGGTTTTGTTGTGGTTGTTGTTGTTGGTGTTGTTGATGTTGCTGTTGTTGCTGTTGCTGTTGCTGTTGTTGTTGATGTTGCTGTTGTTGTTGCTGTTGTTGTTGTTGTTGCTGTTGTTGTTGTCGTTGATGTTGTTGTGATTGTTCGCATCACTTCGCTTCTCGTGTTCTTCGTTCCCTTCGCCGCTGAGTGTGTTGCTGCTGTTGCTGCTGTTGGTGGTGTTAGTGTTGGTTGTGTTATTGTTCGGGTTGGTGTTGATGTTGTTGTGGGTGTTGTTGTTGTTGGTTTCGTTGTGGTTGCTGTTGCCGTTGTTGTTTGTGCTGTTGCGGTTGTTTGTGTTGTTGGTGGTGGTGTTGTTGCCGTTGCCGTTGTTGTTGCTGTTGTTGTTGGTGCTGGTGTTGCTGTTGTTGTTGGTGTTGTTGTTGTTGTTGTTGTTGTTGTTGTTGTTGTTGTTGTTGTTGTTGGTGTTGGTGTTGTTGTTGTTGTTGTTGTTGTTGTTGTTGTTGTTGTTGTGCTTGTTTGTGGTGGTGTTGTTGTTGGTGTTGTTGTTGGTGGTGTTGTTGTTGTTGGTGTTGTTGTTGTTGCTCGCATCACGTCGCTTCTCGTGTTCTTCGTTCCCTTCGCCGCTGAGTCGATCCTCGTTCTCAAGCTGTCAGCTGTGATTCCATCGGCGTTGGCAGTCTGACGCACGTGTCATGTAGAGAGACCTCAAGACGGCATGCTGAGCCCGTGCTTATTCATGAATATTTCTGTCATGAAGGGGTCTCCGAACAATGCCCATGCTTGGAAATGCCCCTGCCCCTCACATGCCCACGTTTGCCAGTCACCTGTGTTTATTCCTCTGGAGTGGGCTACCGAAGTCGGAAGTGAATGATCCCGCGACCACCAGTTTGTCAGGAGCCATGGTTGGACCTAAACCGTGTTTTCGCGATTTCGATGACCGTTTTCGTTTCGATGCCGTTTTGCATAAAAGGCGGGACAGCGACAAAACGAGAAACGAATTACAACAACATGAACACGGACAGCACGGTGAAGGTCGAGCCTTGCCAGGAGCCATGAGCCGCCACATCTAACGGTGAGAATGCGGAGGAGGAGGCGGAGGAGGAGGCGAAAGGGGGAGCCGAGGAGCAAGAGGAGCATGGAGGCGACGGGGGAGGCGGAGATGGAGGCGAAAGGGGGAGGCGAGGAGGAGGAGCAGGGAGGCGAAGGGGGAGGCGGAGAAGGAGGCGCAAGGGGGAGGCGGAGGAGGAGGCGAAGGGGGATACGAGGAGGAGGAGCAGAGGGGAGAGAGGAAGGCTGGGGATGTGCAGGTGCATGAGGAGGGGCATCCGAGCAGGCCACGGGCCGTTCGCCCTCCCCCCCCAGTCCCCTTCCAGATTTCCCCTTCTCCCCTTCTCCCCCCATACTCTGCCTCTTCTTCCTCTGCCTCCTCATCCTCCTCCTCCTCCTCCACATCCCCCTCCTCTGCCTTCTCCTCCTCCCTCTGCCTTCCCGCCTTTCCCTTCGCGCTGCCCTTTCCCCTTTCCCTTGCCTCTGCCTCTCCTCCTCTGCCTTTCCACCTTTCCCCCCCCACACCTCTCCCTTGCCCCCCTCCCCTCCCCTCCTCCAATCTTCTCCCCCTCCCCCCTCTCCCCTTCTCCCCCTTCTCCCCCTCCTCCCCCTTCTCCCCCTTCCTCCCCCTCGTCCATTAATTTTCCTTGTGAATAACTTCTCCCTGTTGCACCCCTAGGCCAGTCGGAGGGGCGGGCGGGGCGGGGCGTTTGAGGTTTCTCTGCCATGTATGATCCTGAAGCTTTCTAGAACTTGCAAGAGTTTCACGGACTGAGGGCGGATGGTGCTCAACGTGTTTTTTTCGCTGTGGTGCAGCGTACATTCGTCGTACAACAACTGCCTGAGCTTCCTGAATGGAGTGCGGGTGATTGGCAAATAATCGCAAGAGCTTCACGGATTGATGGTGGGCAGTTTTCAAAATGGGGTTATTGCGTTAGCGCCGCGCACAGTGGTTCAAACATTTGCAACAGTCTCATGGATTGAGATCGGGCCGTTTTCATCATGTGGTTCTCGCGTTAGCGCCGCGCACATTCGTTTCAAATCATTGCGAGGAGTCCCACGGGCTCTCATTGCGAACGTACCAGAAATGGTGTTTCGGAGCGACCCAGGACAGTTACGTTGATTCGCTGTGCTGAAGCCCCAGGAATGGCCATCTGGCACGGTTCAGGATCGTCGAGACGCAACACGAAGGTTGATTCGTGGCATTGAAAAATGTTGGGGATGGTGTGTTGTCACGCCTCAGGATTTTCAAGCGGTTGCCCCCCAGTTGGGCACTTCCCTCAGCGGGCATAAATCTTTGTACGGGTCTAAGAAGAAGGAGTTCGGAGGGAGGGTGTATTCCAACGTTGGTGATGGGTCTTGGGGTGACAGTGGTCCTCCTCCTCTCCCGTCCCCTTCCCGAGCGCACCCGCTTCTGCTTCAGCAGGCGCGACGGGCAGGTGCGGGCAATACTCATATCCATATCCAGAGCGTCGTGGACTTTTTGGGAATAGGTGCCGCAACGCCGATGCGCACTGGATATGGATATAACTATTGCCCGCAGCAGGTGCCCTCCCGTCCCTCGTCCCGTCCTGCTCCTCCACGGCGCCTGCGCGCCGGCGCAGCGCACACTGTGTTTCCAGCGGGCTCTCTCGCTCGGACCGAGCGCCCGCGGCTGCGAGGAGGCGCCCGCAGAGTGCGCCCCGCCACGTCTCGTCTCCCCTCTGCGCCCCGTTGCCTTGGCGGTTGCTGCTGCTGCTGCTGCTGCTGCTGCTGCTGCTGTCGCTGCCCGGCTCCCAGTGCTCCGGCTGCGGCTGCCGATGGGGACGAGTATTTGCGCTTCTCCTGCTGATCCTCGGCGAAGGACAAACGCCATGAACTTAAGCTTTCGGCGCTCCGCGCAGATCCTGGCGGCGCCACCAGCGCCGCCCCTGGCGCGCTCCGCGCGCCAGGGAGAGGAGTCCAGCGCAGATCCAAGAAATCCGCGCGGGGCGCCAAAGGTTTTGTTTATGGCGTTGTTTTCTTTACTACATCCTCATCAATATCCTGTCCGCTCCTCACTCCTTACCCATTCGTCCTCAACACACAACAAGAAGGATGACGGATGGTGGTAAATCACGGGGTTTCAGAAACGCGCCCAGGACTTTGCCAGACACATCCAGGTTGTGCAGTTTCTGCCCCTCTCTTGCCTCTCTCTCTCTCTCTTGTGCTCCACTGCCACCGCGTACGTCGTTCGTCGCGGTAGGAAGCGCACAGGCCAGGCGGGTCTGCGATTTTCGGCCTTTGGCGGCAGCGCCGGCGAGCGCTTTCGGAGAAAAAGGGGCGGTGCTGCGCCAGTCTCGCTCGGAGGGCCGGGGCGAGGACGGAGAGGAAGCGGAGAGTGGAGGGAGGACGCCGGAGGGAGCAGGCCTGATCACTCAGGACGGTGGACCGAGGACGGAGCGAGGGAGCAGGGAGCGAGGAGCGAAGAGGGGGAGAGGAGGAGGGCAGGGAGGCAGACGGAAGGGGCGGGGCGGGGAAGGAGAGAGGACAAGCTCCCCCTCCTCCTCCTCCACCTCCTCCTCCTCCTCCCCTCCTCCTCCTCCTCCGACTCCTCCTCCGGCTCCTCCTCCTCCTCTTCCTCCTCCTCCTCCTCTTCCTCCTCCTCCTCCTCCTTCCCCTCCACCGCAGGCCCAGGTACCTCTTGGACACCCCCCAGGGGAGGGAGTCCCGTCGGTGGGGCTGCCGCTGCTCTCGCGTGGCCTGCCTGGTCGCGGGGCAGCAAGGTGGTCTTCGAGGCGAGCGCGGGCACCAACAAATCGAGCATTAGTAAAAACGGAAGACAAGATCATGGTGCTGGGCCGTCCTAAGTAGTCGTGCCCAGCGCGTCAGTGAATCGCGTAAGTCGAAAAAAGAAAAAGGCCACACACATTAATGTTTGGCGCTCCGCGCGGATTTCCCGGCTCCGCGCTGGGGCCTCCCTGGCGGCGCCTCCGGCGCCGCCCCTGGCGCCAGAGAGGGGGGCCCAGCGCAGATCCAACAAATCCGCGCGGAGCGCCAAAAGTTTATGTTTATGGCGTTTTTTCTTTCTAGAAGGGCCATGCCATGTCAGGGACAGGGGAAACGTGGAAACGTGTACGTTGGCCTGAAGGGCAGACCAGGCCAAGCATCAGAGGCGAGCTTGTTGTCCGTGTGGGTGGACGCCCGAGTCGGCAGAGCCCGAGGGCAGTTTCCCGCGCCAAGGGCTCAGCGCCAATGCGGTCTCCTCACATTGAAGGCTGCAGGAGAGGAGTGGGGGATCGGAGCAGAATCCAGCATTGCCAGCCTGGGGTCCACTGCTGCAGGGGCAGGGCACGCAACCGCTGGGAGAGAGGAGGTCGGTGGTGACGCGGGCCCACATGCAAGCGTATCAATACCTATACGACCACCCTTCGGGTGATAAGGAGGTTCGGGGGGGGGGGGAGGAACCAGCGTCTCACTCGATCGGTCTCACTATCGATCTCACTATCGATCTCACTATCGATCTCGCTCGATTGGTCTCGCTCGATCGATCCCACATGCAAGCGTATCAATATCACTGTAGTTCGTACGGCCCGAGAAGGCCGTGAGGCCTCTTGTGGGAATATGTGAGAGCCTTGCGATGATGTTGTCTGTCGACTTGTGGTCCAGATATGTGCGTGGAGAATACAAGAGGAAGTGCCCGTGCGACTAGGTCAGCCGCTAGTCCTTGCGATAAAGCGTGGCGAATTGAGAAGGGACCACCGAGCCTCCAGCTGAGAGAGCTGTTTTGCGCAACAATATGGCAAGAGGCAATTCGATCTAGCTTGCGCGCTCAGCATTCACGAAGACAAGAGGAGAAGTGTAACATGAGGCAAGTGAGCGGGCACCCCTGGGTCACGGCAGGCCGTGGCACACGATTTGTCTCCGAGTTCTGTTCGAATGGGCAGCTTACAAGCACGAGGCTCTTACTCGTTACACGCGGGCATGGTAGAGTAGGCTGGCAGATCCAAACGCGACCCTGTGCCCCAGCCGATACAGCCCACTACTCACGCCAATGACTATTCGATGTTCCCCTGAGCAGATGGAGAAAGTGTGATCAAGAGATGTGCCACTTACCAGCTGTAAAACTCAGCCAGATGCTCGAGGAGGAAAGAGCCGTTGTCCCTTCAAGAGAGGCCAGTGCGGCATGCGAAGTTGTCATCGTCGTCGGGATGCGGCAGGCCAGGGACTGGGGTGGATTGCCTGGTGTACCCTTCCAAGTATGTACCCGAAGACGTCGGACGGAGGAAGGTGTGAAGATTGAGGGGAAGGGTAGGGTGGATATGTGAGAAGGAAGCGGAGGAAGAGGGATGCAAGGAAGAGGAAGGGGGACTGGACAGGCAGAGAGGGGGCCAGGAGGGATGAAGGACCGGGAGTGAAGGATCGTGTAACAAAGAGGGAGGAGGGAGCACGGACGATGTTGGAAAGCAGAAGGAAGAGGAGGAGGAGAAGGAAGTAGGGCATGGACAGTGCGGAGGGGGCGAGGCCCTTCGATGCACCACGATGGAGACGCACCACCGCGGTTGTCTACGATTCAGTTCTGCCCAGGGCGGCCTGGAGTTCGCCGGTCGGCTCTGTGCGTCCGCGCTTTCGCCTGAGTCAGCCCGTCGTCTCGCGGAGTGGACGTTCTCGGATGGGCCAGCCCACATTTGGGGCGGCCCAGTTCGAGCGCATGTGCTCTGACGCTGTACTTTCCTGGACATCCCCTGTGATCATGGCGCGGGTCTCCCAGCCCATGCGCCCCGCACAGGCACAGGCTGCAGATGGGCGCGCCTTGAGAAGCCGTCGGTGCTTTGACGAGGTGCCCCATGTCCCTCAATATTTGTAATAGGCCAGGGCTCGGAACGACTATAGGGAAGTAGAATTCTTTCATATCAGTCGCCGGCAGAATGTGGGTGGAGGGTCCTGGTTTCTTGCGGAGGTTCCTCATGGCTGAAGTATTCCTGCCATGCGCCCAGCCGTGTCTGCGCCAACGGCGGGCCAGGTGCAACGCGTGCACGTTCGAAGTGTGGACGTTTCGCGTATCCCCACGAGTTGCATCCTTCGCTGGCACATGTTCAGCGTTGTTAATTTTCTGCTGCTGGCACATGCTCAGCTGCTTCTCGGCCGGCACTTGTGCTGCGCCGTCAATTATCTGCCTTCCCGTGCGCTGTGCCCCAGCCTTGTTCACACCGCCCTCTGGACCTTTCCTTGCGGGCCGCGAATCAAAAAAAAATCCCCACGAGCGGCCGCTGAGGTGCTGCGCGAGGCCTCGCTTAGCCGTTTTAGGTGAGGCCGCCCTCCGATGCTTTAGGTGAATTTGTCGTTGCGTGCCCCGCTTTGACTGGACTCGCCGCCGGCGCGCTCGCCCGCGGCCGCTGACCAAAAAGTGTCCCCACGAGCTGCCCGGAAGGACTTCCTGGTGCTCGCCCTCCTGTGAGCGGCAGCGAGGCCCGCCCCGCCTCCAGTTTGCCTCCCTCTCGTTTGTTTTTTCCTCTTTTCGCCCTTCCTCTTCCCTTGCGCCAATTTAGGCCGTTGCTAGTCTGCACCGCCCCTCGACGCCGCCCGACCTGCTCGCCGCTGTCGCGATCAAAAAAGTATCCCCACGAACCCATCGAGAAGCTACGTTCGTGCGAGCTCCCTTGACCAGGGCGGCGCGGGAGCATGCAGGGGAGCAACGAGGGGGGGGGGGGAGGCTCTCGATGCGAGCTTCGGGTTGGCCCGGGCAGACCCTGGAGACAACCAGAAGGGCCTCCTTTTTCTCCTCCTCCTCCTCCTCCTCCTCTTCCTCCTCCTCCTCCTCTTCCCGTCGCGGATCTTTCGATGTGGGAGTTTATTGCACATGTTGTTGTACATTTGCCGGGGGCCGTTGGGGCAGTTGTGTATGCCATTGGGGTTCCCCTGGGCCCCTCTTAGAGGCCCTGGGGGCCCTCGTGCTGCAATCTTGGAGTGCATCGATAAGGCACTGGGGCGGTACTACGTGCCCTCTTCCCGTAGGAGCCCGGCATATCGTCTCTTGGAGCCCTCTTGTGACATTCTGGAACCGTTCCTGGTTGCTGTTGGGGCCTTTTGGGGGTGCCTCTTGGGGCTCTCTTGGGCGATACTGGAGCCTCAGCAGCCTATCGGCGAAAAGGCGAGAAGCCAGAATTGAAACACCCTTAGACTTTGGGTGATCGTGGGAAGCTCCGAGGCCGAATGCCGCAGATGTTCTCTTCCACTGGCCACTGTGCAAGAGGCGACGGGCCACAGACAGCACGCCGCCTACGAGCCCGAGCGAGATGCAGCAGAGCGTGGCGCGGGGCTGCGGCACGGAACGGCACAGTGGGGGACGGAGCAGTCCACAGCAGCAGCAGCAGCAGCAGCCGCAGCAGTGGAAGAGTCGGCGCTTTCGGTGCCCAGCATCGCGTCGTGGTCTCCTGCCGCCTGCACCTGCTGCCCCCCCCGCTATGCCTAGCCACTCTGAGACGCGAGCAAGCGGGAGAGCCCGCGCTTCGGGGCCGAGGAGCTCACGTGGCGCCTCCTCGGGTCGCTTTCGCGTGGCCCACCCTTCCGCCCTGCCCCCTGAGGCGCCACGCTGCGAACAAAAATGCGACATCGCGCAAAAAAAACACGACCAGAAGCCTCGACCTTCTCTCTCTGCGCCGAATTCGGAGCTGGATTTCGATATGTGATGCCGTGATTGTCCCGGGGCCCGAGGCCGTGCGAAAACTCCCCGCGTGAAAACAATGCAACGCCGAGATCTCAGGGTGTTTCCCAGACGCAGGCAGGCTCCTGTTGCCGCTCAGCGCTCCCCGCCAGACGAGGAGTCCGTGATTACTTACCGAGAGGGCAAGAAAGCCAGGAAACTTGCTTTTAAGACACGTCATAAACACAATATCGTCATCATCGTCGTCGTCATCATCATCATCATCATCATCATCATCATCATCACCGTCATCGTCGTAATCATCAGCATCGCCATTGCCATTGTCGTTCATCATCATCAGCATCAGCATCGTCATCATCATCATCATCATCATCATCGTCATCGTCATTTTCATGGTCATCGTGATCGTCATCATATTCACCATCATCGTCATCATAATCATCATCGACATCATCGTAATTGTCATCGGCAGAAACAGCACCATCATCGCGTACATCGTATAATCCGCATCATCAGCATCACCATCACCCTCATCATCATCATCATCATCATCATCAGCATCATCATCATCATTTCCATCATCATTATTGCCATCGTCACTATCATCACCAGCACACTCGTCATACTGACCATGATCATGATCATGATTATCATCATCACCCTCATCATCATGATCCTTGTCGTCATCATCACCAACATCGTCATCGTCATCATCGTCATCAGCATACTCATTATCATCGTCAGCGTCATCATCTCCATCATCATCGTCATCATAGTCGGCATCAACATCATCGTCATCGTCATCATCATCCTTGTTTTCATCGTCGTCATCATCGCCATTATTATCGCCATCATCGTCACCATCATCATCATCATCAGCATCATCATCAGCATCATCATCTTCATCACCATCACCATCATCGCCATCATCAGTATTTCTATTACAATCCTTGTCATGATGAGGATCAGCATCATGATCATCATGCTGATTGTCATCATCCTTATCATCCTCGTCGTCATCATCATAATCGTCATCATCATGATCATCTTCAGCAGCATCATCAACATCATCGTCATCGTCATCGTCATCATCAGCAGCAGCATCAGCATCATCGTCTTCATCGTCATCATCATCACCATCATCAGCATCATCGTCGTCATCACCATCATCGTCATCGTAATCACCGTCGCAGTCATCCTAAGGATCATGGTCATGATGGCCGTCATCCTCATCATCAGCTTCATCATCATCATCATCATCCTCATCATCATCATCATCAGCCTCGCCATCTTCATCATCACCATCATCATCACCATCATCGTCATCATCATCGTCATCATTAGTTTCATTATCACCATCCTCAGCGTCGTCACCATCATCATCACCATCATCGTCATAATTGTTTTTTATCATCATCCTCACCGTGCGGTGCAGCACCGCCAACAGCAGCACAATCGGCACCGTCGTCATCATCGGCGCTCCTTCCCGCGGTGCGGGGCTGGCGGGCTCGAGGCAGCGTTCGGCGGCCTCGGCAGCGCGCGCGGCGGCCGCTGCTCCTCGCAGGGCTCCCGTGCGGTGCGCAGGCGTGGCCGCGCGGCCGGGGCCGCGGCGAGGGCGAGCCGACGCAAGCCCAAGGGAGCGGGTCGGTGCACTTCTCGCGCGTTACATGCATGCATACTTACATACATGCATACATGCATACATGCATGCATGCATGCATACATACATACATATGTACATATCTATATATAAATATGTATATAGACATACCTACACATACTATATATGTAGGTGCGTGTGTGTGGTCTAGGGCTCCGGTCGTGATGGTCGCGGTGGAGTTGCATGTTGTCCGCAACGCGGGATCTCAGGAAGCGGTAGTCTGCCTTGGTGGGGGCTCCCTCATCGCCACGGGCGGACGCAGCTCGGAAGACAGTTGCGTTTTGGCCCGTCCGTGGACGGACTTCAAGCTGCCGTGGTCTCAATGCGCCCTGCTCTTAGGCAGGGACAGGGGGCCATCTCGGAGAGTTTCGGGGTTCGGGGGGTGGCGCGCGCATGGAGGAGCTGCTTCCTTGCAGGCCTCCCAGATGGGGCCGGAGTAGATGGGGACCTCCTCCTCCTCCTCCTCCTGTCGTCTCCTCCTCACTCTCCTCTTCCTCCTTCTCCTTCTCTCCTCCTCCTCGTCCTCCATCTTCTGCCTCCTCATCCTCCCCCTCCTCCTCCTTCTCCTCCTACCCGCAGCGCCGATGCAATGCCGAGATGCCACGCCGATGCGGCCCGATGAGGAGTCCGATCTTTTTCACGCTGACGTCGCCGCTGCATGGCCGACGTTGCATCGGCGATGCGCGAGAGCGAGATCTTCCAATCCCATCTATGGTCGAAGCGAGGTATGAGATCGAGGTTGGTTCGAGGATGGTACCCCAATTCTCTTAGTGGTTGCTGGATGTTCTTGTGCAACTTTGGGGACGGTGGCCTCGAATGCTCTACACATTTGGCCGGCTCATGTTCTTTGAAGGATGTGTTTCTGTCTTAGGTTTAAGAAGGCATGTCCCTCTCCAAGAGGAGTATACAAGACATTGAAACATAAGATGGTGACGAAGCTCTGCGATTGCTTGAAGACTTGCTGATGATTGCCATGACTACTTTGAGTTGTCTTCCGAAGTCCGCCGCTAGAAGGACATCCCCGACCGAACCCTGACCAAGAATACCTCTGCCCCCTGGACTACAGCAGCAGACGCGAGACGCCGCGCACGGGACGCGAGGGCTCCCTCGCTCCGGGGGAGGGTCGGCCTGCTGGCCAAGCTCGCCTGCAGGTCCGGGAGGCAAGCCCAGATTTCGCCGCTGGGGACCTGGAGCCCCTGAAGTGGCCAGAATCACTAAACCCCCTAAAGTCGCTGGGGACCCCCTAAACCCCCTAGGTTCACTAAACCCCCTAGAGCCACTAAAACCCCCTAAACCCCCTCAAGCGGCCAGAAACACTGGCCCCTGAAGTCGCTGGGGACCTGGAGCCCCTGAAGGACTGCCGCAGCTGGTGTTTTTGTCGGGTGACGGCAGCTCCGGGGAGTGGAACGGGGGCGGGGGGGCGTCCCCCAGCGCACGTCACTGAACCAGGTCCCTCGAAGCCCAGTTCTGCCAACGCCCGCCCTTGGCTTCGCTGGGGACTGGCTTCCCCCCCATAACGGCGAGAAGCCCTCCCAAAACCCTCGCGAAGCCCTCCGAACTTGACTGTAGGTCTAGTCATCGCAGGGTTCGCTGGGGCAGGGTTCCACCCCCCCAAAAAAAAAACACTCCGTTCTCACCAGTGCCAGGGTTTTCATACGACGCCCGCCAATACCCCCACTTTGTGGGGGGTCGGTTCAAGCTCTACCACATTTCCAAACGACTCTTCGCCACCACCCACACCCAGCGTTCGGACACTTCACTTCGTGGCCTGCGGACGACCGTGGCTACTACACTGGCGCATGGGTACAGTGACTTGTTGTGGTAACATTTTCTTGACGCTAGCTTAGTATACGACTTTTCCCCCTGTTCCAACAATGGTTATGTTTGAAAAGTGTTGGGTGTACCTACATGTTTGACAGTTTGAAGAAGTGTTGGGTCTACGTTTGACAGAAATGTTTAAAAAGTGTTGGGTTCCCTACAAATCCGCAAGAGCGCGCGGGATGAAATTGTGACATTTTTTTTTTTGAAAAAACCATTGGTTTTTTATGTTAAAATCGTTACGAACACTAAGGTTTTGGAAGGATTTCGTCTTGCGCGCGCGAATGTCCACTTTACCTTTTTTTTTGCAAGGGATTCTTGAAATTTGATTATATTAGAACAAGAAATGTCATTTTCTATTGTTTCTTGCAAGGGAAAGCGGATTACAACAAAACAACCGGATCCTGTACACACCCTCTTTTCTGAGGCTTCCTCACGAAAATGATGAAAATGTAGCTGCGGCCTAGGCGGCGCAGGGGGGGCGCGCGCCAGGGGGCCCAGCAATAATTATTCTTTAAAGTAATAATGTTCAACAACAACAACAACAACAACGAAAACGCGTCCAAAACCCTGGCGACACCCTCCGATGAGCCTCCGGGAACCCTTCCCGGAGGGTTTTCGGAGGGTTTCGGGAGGGCTTCGGCCTTCTCGGAAGGAAACCAGTCCTTGGCAAACCTTGGAGTTTCAGGAGGGTTTCGGGAGGGTCTCGGCTGTTTTGGATGGGCCTGCTTTCCACCACCACCACCACCACCATGAGTTGGAGGGGGGAAGGAGGTGGAGAGAGAAGAGGAGGGAGAAGAGGAGGAGGAGGAGGAGGAGGAGGAGGAGGAGAAGGAGGAGGAGGACCCCCTGGGGGCCGGTGCCAGCGGGGGTCAGCAAGAGCGCCCGATGCTGCGGGATCCTGCAGGGAGGAGGAGGAGGAGGAGGAGGAGGAGGAGGAGGAGGGGGAGGAGGAGGAGGAGGAGCAGGAGGAGGAGGAGGAGGAGCAGGAGGAAGAGCGCCCAGCGCACCGCGGGGCGCCCAATGCTCAGGCGAACGCAAACATGGATCCAGGGGGCGTGGACTAGCGACGGGCCCCGTTTCCACGGTCAGGAGCGAAAGAAGGACGTACACGTACACATTACCCGAATGTTCGTATCCCCGCTGGTTTCGAGAGTACGCATTACCCGAATGTTCGTATCACGCGGCCAGTCTCGCGGATCGAGGGGTCGTGTTCATGTACATAGCTGGGCGCGTACGTCCTTTGTGGGCTCGCTACACGGGAGATCGCCGATCTCCGCCGCCGAGCGGGGCGTTACCTGGGCAGTTTGGGGAGGGCACCTCCCCCCGATCCATGAACTTGGCGACCGCGCGCCAAATCCATGGATCGCTAGTCCAGGTTCGCGCGCCCCCGAATCACGGGGCGCAAGGGCGCGAAGCGTGGCGGGTTACGGTAGGTTCACGCGGCGATGGCGCGCCAGCGGCGCCGGCGAAGGCGCTCCAGCTTGAACGCCGCACGATAGGGCAAACCGGAAGTACCGAGGGGCACGAGAACGCCACAGGACCCGACGGCATTAAACTTGGAACGATCGGGGCCGCGATCGGATCAAAGGTGAGCGATCGAGACGGCGTGAAGCACTGTCGCGCGCGCCGACGCCGCACGAACGCACAGTAGGTACATCTCCGCAAGGGGGCCACGCGCGATATTGGACGGCCTAGATGCGTGGGGGCGGTTTCACTTAGCATCTCTCACGCTTCGCTTGTGGAGATTGTCGCTGGGTTGTTCGATCTCCTCGCTTCCCCCCTCCAAAAATCGGGAGGGGAAGAAACACACGGACACAATTCCTAGGAAAATGTGGGAAAATCTAGAAAGTGGTGGGGAAGACGAAAACCAAGGAAATGGCAGAGAAACTTGGGGATCCTGGGGTTCGTGCGTATTTCTTTGTGTCCCTGGGCCCCGCCAAGACAACACACCAAAAGAAGACACACATCCCCGTGAAGGGGCCGGTGCTCCCAGCTCTGGTGGCCTCTCCAGCGGGCGGGGGCCCTGCACGAGGGGCGTGAGCTGAAGTCGGGCGTGTCCCTCTACAGGGGGAATATTCAAAAATAGTCAAAAAATAGTCAGGGACGATTTTTTGACTACTGTTGCCCATTGGGGGGGGTACTTTTTGAGTAATTGCTATTTTCCCCTGTAGGGGGGGGGAGGTGGCTTCGGAAAGCCGGAGACAAGACCGACCAGCAGAACCGCCTCCGTCGGCGGCGCGAATAGCGGATCCAGCGGTGCGCACCAGGGCGGTAGCATCTGGGCCCCCCCCAAAACCCCACCAATTGCAGTGAGGCCAACGCAAGAAAACCTCCTCCTTCGTACTGTAAGTAATCCTACTCCGTCACTCAATCAATCTCATCTCCTCCTCCTCCTCCTCCTCCTCCTCCTCCTCCTCCTCCCCCTTCTCCTCCTCCCCCTCCTCCTCCCCCTCCTCCTCCCCCTCCTCCTCCTCCCCATCGTGCAGTGGGAGGCCCATGCCCTGCTTGTCTCCGGGGTGCCCTGGGCTTCTTGGGCCTCGGCTGGTTCTGCGACGGGAGGCTTGGCGCTCTCCCACGCCAGAGATCACAATGGACGCCCTGGGGTCTCAGGGCTGGGCCTCTCGTGGAAGGACTCCTGTGGCCGGGCCCCTATACTGCTTGTCTCCAGGGTGCCCTGGGTTTCTTGGGCCTCGGTTGGTTTTGCGACGGAAGGCTTGGCGCTCTCCCACGCCAGAGATCACAATGGACGCCCTGGGGTCTCAGGGCTGGGGGCCTCTCGTGGAAGGGCTCCTGTGGCCGGGCCCCTATACTAGTGCATATGGTGGGCGTGCCCCAGGAGGGAGAACGGGCACACGGGCACGAAAAGAGTCGTCGACTCCCAGGGGAATGCGGAGTTTCTCTCGCGCTAAACTGTTTCCTGGCTTGAGACAGGGGCCAGAGACAGGCGAGCCAATGGCTATGGCTCGGGGGCACATGCCCCGTAGACCTGAGCTAAGAGGGGCCAGTGCGCGATAATCATCTCGCTCTGGCCGCACCTGGGGTGCTTGCCCTGCAGGAAGCGGCGCATCTTGTGCTGGGCAGCTTCATTACGCTGCCAGCCGACCACACCGAAGCTGGGGCAGGCTTTACCCAGCCCCAGCGGCTTCGAGGTGGCATACTGGCAGCATTTCTTGCAGAACAAAAGGGTGTCACCGACCCCGGCCTCGGGCCGAGGGGTGAGCTCACACCATTCAATATCGTGGGTGTGGGCAAACTCTGTCACCCGCTTAAAACTCTCAGGGATGTCGCTTTGCCTACAGTCCTTACGGTCCAGGGCACTGTCTGGAGTCACCTTCGACCGCAAACATCGCATGCACTGCCACCTGGAGGGCCCGACCTGGACGAACTCGTGAGCGATCAGACAGGCTGGCGTGCGGCCACTGTGCGGCCGCCTGAGGTCCTTCCATTCATCCCGAGGGGCTGGTCCCGACTCGAGCACACGGGAGGCGGCGGATAATAACTTCTTTATTTTTACCTGCGGAACTGGATCTACCCGGCTGGCCGATCGCAGGCCGCCATGGGGTGTAGTATCTTATCTTTTTGGCGGCCAGTGACGGCTGTCCAAACCGCCGGCCTCCATTGTCTCCGTCCCGGGCAGGTTGGGCCCTCGGGTGGGCCTTATTAGTTCAGAGCGCAAGTCGGCCCGTCCTGGCGCTGAGAGCCCCCACGGATACCCCCGAAACGCCCCGAGGTGTGGCCCACCACACCGGCCCCGGCCGGAGCCAACGAGCTGACGGAAAAGCCATTCACCTCTTCATAGGGGTACCGCTCTCGCTGACCTGCCCTTCGGTCGCAGGCGGAGTCGGCCAGCAGCCTATAGACTGGGCCATGCGCGGGGGCACGGTCCCTAACAGGCGCCGGAGGCAGCCCGTGGCGGGGTCCCTTTGCACCACACCGACCCCCCCCCTCCGAAGCGAAGCGAGAATCGAGGTCGACGCCGATCCATCCCCCGCCACGGGCTCCCCTGGGACAAACTAAAAGCTGCTCAAACCAACCTCCTCCTCGCCTACAAAGGCCCTGACGATCGTGGCAGGGGGCGGGAGGGCGACAGCAGCATCAGGCAGCGAGGGGAGGAGGTGAGACATGAGGAGAGGATCGTGGCACGCCTCGCACCCTTTCACAACCTCGGTCCAATTCTCCCCCTGCCCCAAGCGGCCGGCCTCGAAGCAGACGCAGCCCAGGGCACGATGGGCGGGCGCATCTGTCACCCCGCAGCGCGGGCACGCCGGCGCAATCAGGTAGCCCCACTGGTGGGCCACCTGCCTCGTCATGTAGGTCCCGCCTGCCAAGGAGGTCACCACGTGCCGCGTGAGGGCCGTCACGTACTTGTTCTCGACGACCGCGCGCAGGCCTTCCCACCAGATGCCAGGGTGGTCATCCGCCAGGGCGTGCCGCGACCTGGCGGCCACGTCGGCTCGAGCAGTGGTGGTCGCCAGCACGTCCAGCTCGAAATACATGCCAATCTCCTTGGGCCCGATGCTGAGCACGCAGAGCTCACCTAGCGTGGGCGAGATGAAAGAAGTGGCATGCTTAGCCTCCAGCCGGCCCACTTCAGCGACCGAAGCATCGCCCCAATAGGCCCCGCTTCGGGCAAGTCCTTGTCCAGGTCCTGCGAGGCCACGTCGAAGGCGCTCCGCAGGTCCTTGGCCGATAGCACTCGGCCGTTGGCCTGGCGCTGATCGGTGGTCCGCCACCACTCCTCCGCGTAGCGCACCACCCCCATGGAGACCGCGCCTGCCAACGGGTCCAGCTTCGGCTGCAGCGCGCCGAAAATGTCGCTGGAAATGTGGGGGTGGCCGTAGTGCCGCTTGGCCCGAGACCTGAGCCCCTGGACCTCGGAGTCCGCGAAGCCCGTGACCTCGCCGCCCCAGCGGGCCGAGGGGAGGATGGCGGTGTGCCAGATCCTCCTGCACCCCGCCACCTGGGCCACGGCCCGCAGCGCCTTGCGCAGGCGCGCCTTGCCCAGCCGCACTCGTGTCTTGCGGACAGGGCCCGCGCGGTGCACGACCCCGGCCGATTTGCCAGCGCGGGCGCCTCGCGGTCGGGCGCGCCTTCCTGCGCGGAAGTCCTCCCCCAAGTGCCGCATGGCGGCCGCTCCGCTTCGCCGGGCGCGCCTGGGTCCCGCGCGCTCGGGCAGCCCGAGGCTGCGCAAGGCCTCCTGCGCCCGCTCCGTTAACGCCACGGTGCTGCCCAGGAGCGCGCCCTTGCTGCCGGCCAGCACCATGTCCAAGTCCTGCTCCATCGCCGCCTTGAGGTCTCGGGCACTGTCCCCGAGAAGCTGCACGACTTCAGCTTCCGAGTCGGCCGTGACCTCCTGGCCGATGTCATCGATGTGGACCGACAGCAGCACCTCGGGATGCCGCTCCTGCTGGGCTTTTAGATCCATGATCAAATAGGCGGCCAGCGCGTACGTGGCGGCAAAGCAGCCTGCCACCACCCCGTTGTCGGGTAGGATGCCGCTCGCCACGATGCCATCCATGACGACGTAGCGGGTCCACCGGTAGGCGTTGATCACCACCCGCAGGATGGGCGCAGGGAAGCCAACCCGCCTCGCCAGGTCGATCAGCTTGGCGCGGTTTACCTTCTCGAAGGCCTTGGCGAGGTCCCACAGGAGAACGAGGAAGGCGCGGTCAAGCCCCGCGGCGGCTTCGCCGCGAACCGCCGACCTCCAGACGCAGTCCGTGACCTTCCTGCCCTCGCCCGTATTGAGGATGCCCCAGTCGTCGAGCGCGCGCTGCCAGGCACGCAACTTACCTCTCTGGCACCTGCCCCATACACGGTACAGGGCCTTGAACTGGCCGATCGGCCGCCTGCCACCGCCCAGGGGCTTGGGGTACTGCGCCGACAGGAGCTCCTGCTCGCGCTCGGGCATGATGCCCGCGGCAGTGACCAGGTTGAGCAGGTCCGCCGTTGCCGCGAGATCGTCGAACCAGCCCAGGTGGCGGGGGTGCGTCCCTGCAGGAGTGCAGGTTCCCTTCTTAAACTGGGACGCCGCCTTGGAGACGTCCTCGGCCGACACCCTGAGGTGCTGATGCCCCAGGCCTTCGTCGGCCACCATCGCGTCCAGCGCCCCCTGCACGAAGGTAAGGCGCTCGGCAGCAGCCTCCTGACTGAGCCCGTTCCAGTGCCCGCGCCACTCCGCGCGGTACTTCTCGAGCAGCGCGACGGGGTCCGCGGCCCGATCGTGGGCCAAGCCACCCGGCTTGGTCAGCATCGGCGCGCCCTTGGCGAGATCCTCCACGAGTGCCTCGCGCCAGGAGGCCCCGCCGCGCCTGACGCCCATGAGGTACTCCTTGCACAGGCGGGCCGCCGTGGCCGCCAGCACCCGAACCGCGGCATGGTACAGCCGGCCACACTCCGCCAGAGGGGTCTCGCCAACTGCCCCGGCAGCCCCGCGAGCTGGGGCTCCGGCGCGGCCGCCTGGGTCGTCGGGGGGCCCCTCGTCGCCGTCGCCCAGCGCGTCGAAGGGGCCCCACTCCCCGTCCAGAGTACACGCCCCAGCGCGGGGGTGGGCGTAGTCGGCGACCCTCGCCTCTGCACCCCCATGCAGGGCCTGGCCCGGCAGCTCGAACGTCGGGCGAGGCACCTCGGCGGCCCCCGCCTCCTCGCCCTCGGCGCCGTCGCTGAGGTTGGCATGCGCGAGCTCGAGCCTCCTGGGGGTGCCCAGG
>CAUYUJ010020534.1:25000-30000 GCA_963575745.1 Prorocentrum cordatum | reverse complement strand
ACCGACGGACCTGGGCCCGCAAAAATGACGGCCGCGACGCCCTCTCGCGAACCGAAAACGGCCAATTCCTTCATCGACGTGTCAGGGTAGGAGGTCTGTCCACCCCCGAGGCCGATTCTGGGTTGCCGGCGGCATTCCAAGCTGAACGCCGGCGGCGGCGGGGTCGCCGGTCGACGGTCGACGGGAACCTGCCGTACGCCTCCCTTTCTGGGGCCGACCATCGAATCGGGAAGACGTGAGACTCGGGTTTTGGGGGACTCGGGCCGCCCTGGCGGGGCCATCATGAAAAGGACGAGGCCCAGCCTGAAATTTGACGCGAGCTCCCGCTGCAGACATCCCACGAGAACTGGGCCCTCAAAACCCAAGACGCGCTCGTCAAAAGGCGCCAGCAAACCCGAAGGCCATCGTACTCGAATCTTACGTTTCCCCGAACATGGGGGGGAACATCGACCTGGAATCGGCGATACGTCGCCGATACCAGCGACAGGCCCCCGCCAGCGAAGCTGCACAGTCCTTGGATGGGGACCATCGGACCCCTGTCGGCGATCAGTGGTCGCGATGCATCCCCCACTGACCACCCCCAACGTTGCCCCCTAACTTCCAGACCACAATTCGGCTCTCCGGCGGCCGTTCGGGACGATCCCGGCATCCCCGGAACGCCCTCGGCGAGGCGCAGCTGCTGGAGAACTTTCCGAGGCTGGAAAGCCTCTGAGAACCGACGAACAGATCCGCAAACCTCAAGTCTCGTCTCGAGCCTTCCCTGGATTTCCAGGGAGGCTCCCCACGGCCTCCAGAGAGCCCCTCACGCGGCCCAGAGGGCCCCGGGGGCTCCAAACTGAAGCGGAAAGCTGGGGGGGGCCTTGGGCCAGGGGCACCTTGCTTAAGCAACCCCCGGCCCCTGGCGTTGCCCCTGCGAGCGCGGGGGCTCGGCCCTTAGCTTTGACTCCAGCGTTGCCCCCAGCCCTGACCCTTGAGCCCATCCGCCCTGGCGTTGCCCCTGGCCTCTGACTACACAGACCACCCCGCCCCAACGCGAAGACCCAAATGTCGGCTTGGGGGGCGCGGGCTCCATACATGTTTTTCCAACGCTCTCTCCGGCGACCCCCCCCTCCCCATTCCCCCACTGGAAATGGAGGGCAAATGGGGGCCCTCGCGTTGGGTTGGGGTGGCCTGGTGGGTGGTGAGACCTCCTCCTCATTCTGAATCGGGAGCGGCCAAGAGGGGGGTGTCCAAGAGGGGGGGGTGCAAATCATGACCGGCGGCATGTGCGCGGCCCAGCGGGGGGGCCAGGGACGTAATGAAATAAGAAGAGCCTCCATGAAATCTGGGGAAATATCATGGCCCCCGCCATGATATCCCCCCCCCCTAGTCATCACCCCCCTCTTTGCCGCCCCCGACCTCATCCTCGAGCTGCCGGCGGCCCGGGCCTGAGCAGCTCCGCGCGCTCCCGCCCCTGGGTCGGCACGCCGACCTGGGGCATCCGCGGGGCCCGACCGAGAAGGGGTTCGGGGGGCGGCTCCCTCGCCCCCCCGCCTCCCCCCCCCTCCCCCAGGCAGGGAGGGGGGAGAGAGAGGGGGAGGTAGCGAGGGGGAGCGAGGAGGAGAGGCTGGGGGAGCGAGGAAGAGTGGGATGCGGGAGAGGGGGGCGGGGTGAGGGGAGAAGATGGTGGAGGAGGGGGGAGGAGGGAGGAGTGAGGCAGCGAGGCGGAGGCTTCCCCTCCCCCCACCACCCCAGGCAAGCACATTTGAACCCTACCCTTGCGGGTCAACTGTCTGGCAAAGCGGCGGGGACCAGAACTCGAAGGCCGTCTGCAGCCGGGTGAGCCCCAGCGGGGGTCTTTGATACCCCAGCGTCGATTAGAGCCGCAGCGGCGGTAGAGGAACAACCAGCGGCGTAAAAGCAAACTTTCTCGGAACATGGCGCGGATGTCTAGGACTCGCGCTGGCCACCCCTCGCCGGCCGCAAGTGGTCGCAACGCCCAAGCGCGAGTGGAGGAGGAGCGGCCGTGGCTCCATCGCAGCGGGTCCGCCACGCGTCGCGCGCACCGTAGCCAGGCCCTCGAGGCCTGGCGAGGCATCTGGGAGGCAGGGGGGGAAGAGCTGCGCGGGCCACAGGTGTGGCTCAGTCGCAGCGGGTTCGCCACGCGTCGCGCGCACCGAAGCACGGCCCTCGAGGCCTGGCGAGGCATCTGGGAGGCAGGGGGGGAAGAGCTGCGCGGGCCACAGGTGATCGACATTGGCGATTCTCGACAGGGGTTACCAGCCTCGAACGTATCCCTATCCCTGAGATCGGCACGCCAAAAGGCGATGACAACCTTAGGGATTCGCCCTCGAAAAATAACGGAATCCCTAAGATTGGCATCGTGATGAGGAGGTGCCCAGCATAGGGATAGGGATATGTTCCAGCCTGGTAAAGGGAGCAGTCAGATCGAGGGGTGGCGACACCAGACGGCCCGAGCGCACTGGAGCAAGGCACTGCGAGTCGAGCGACGCATGCAGGGACGAGGGGGGGCGGGCCGTGTGGGCCGCGGCTGATCGGCGTGACACTATTTCCGAAGCGAGTAGAATAACCCTCATCATGAGCACCCCGGCACACGAAACAATTAAGCATACGCGCCTACGGACGGAATCGAACAAAGCAGGGCTTCCCAGCAAACGGCCACCGCTGCTGCTGGGCAAACGCAAATCAGAGGGGTCGGGGTGGTTCCGCCTCCCTCGAAGGAGAGAGCTCTGACCATATCGAGCAGGCGACAGGAGCCCGACCGCGCTTCAGAAAAAAAACATCCAAACTTTCCCCGCGCACCGTCTCGTGGGCTCCTCAGAGGGTGCCCCACTTCTAACCAGCCTCGAACTTATCCGTACCCCTAAAGTCGTCACGCCCATGGCGATGAACATATTACGGATGTGCCCTCAGAAACTCAGGGAATACTGAAGATCAACAACTATGTAAGGTGATGCAAACCATGAGTGTAGGTGTGTGTCTATATATATATATATATATATATAGCAAGCTGGTAAGCTTAGGCCGCCCCGCCTGAGCCGATCGTCGGACCAAGCTCGACGCGCGCATCCGCTGCGCTGGGCCCAAGGCTTTGCCCTGACGTTGCATCTTCGGGAGACAACGTCTGCCCCATCGCGCCACTAAGCGTTTCGAATCCGTGTCGAGCCCGTGTCTAACGTCAAATCCGCGTCGAATCCACATCGAATCCATGTCGGATCAGCGTCGAACCCATCTCGGATCCGAATCGGGTACGAACAAGTATATGGCAGCTTGCAGGGCAGACGAGGTCCCCCGGAGATGCATCGTGACTGCCCCTCCTCCCCGGTTGGTCGCCTCCAAGAGCCCTGCAGCCCACACGTGTTGATACCTCACTTCTGCTTCAACCACCTTCCGCCGACCTTCAGTCGTCGGACCCGCCGCCGACTTTACTTCCGCCAGCCTCCGCCGAAGACGAGAAGGTGCCGAACGGGAGTCCCTTTCCAGAGCGCCCCCCGTGTACTTTCCTAGGCGCCTGTGTTCAAGGGAGGCTGCAGCACGGCTCAACGAAGTCCTGAGGCTGTCTGCCAAACCTGCAGGGTGGGCCCTTTCCATGTTCTTGTGCACTTCAGCTTTGGCTTCGGCTTCAGCTGTGGGTGCACCATGCAGCGCCTTCGGGCCAGCTCACCCGAGTCGGATTTTCCGCTCGCACGGATGCTCCCCTCCCCCCCTTCTCCCACAGAGCTTGACGCCACGGCGCGCGCCTCCACGCACACCAGCACCAGGCCGGAGAAAGGCGATCATTGAACAGCTACTTCGATAGGGACGACCAAAGCAGACTCCGAAGGTGCAGGAGCAGGAGCAGGAGCAGGAGCAGGAGGAGGAGGAGGAGGAGCAGGAGCAGGAGGAGGAGCAGGAGCAGGAGGAGGAGGCAGCGAGGCAGGAAGAGGAGAGGAGGGGAGGAGGAGGGGGGGGAGGAGGAGGAGGAGGAGAGAGGAGGGAGAGGATGGGAGAGGAGGAGGAGGAGGAGGAGGAGGAGCAGGAGCAGGAGCAGGAGGAGGAGGGGAGCGGGGAGCGGCAGGGTCAGCAATCGCCTCGCCTATCTGCTCTGCGGGCCCCTCCCTCGACCCGGGGCCCCTCGATCTGACCCCCTCCTCGAGGCGTTCGCGGCCCCTCCTCCTCCTGCTCCTGCTCCTGCTCCTCCTCCTGCTCCTGCTCCTCCTCCTCCTCCTCCTCCTCCTCCTCCTCCTGCTCCTCCATCGACCAAGCTGTTCCCTTCCCCTGTCCGACCTGTGCTCCTCATCTTCCGCCTCCAGCGCACCCTCTGGGGCCAACCACCGAGGACGAGGCAGGCCGTCGAAGGGGCTACAAGCCACCACAGAGACACCTTCAGGGCGGCGGGCACATAGCGGTCGCCGAGGGGGCTGGAGCCGAGAAAGGCCTGGTCGGTGGAGACCCGCACTCGCCATGGCTGGATCCTCCATCACACCTCGAACTTCGATTCCCAGGGAGACCCCAACACCCCATAGGAGGGAGGGAGGCAGGGAGGGAGGGGGGCTCAGAGGCTCGATCGAGAATCGATCGAGGATCGAGGATCAATACTTGTAAAGAGCTTATAGCCACACAGCTGCAGCGGCTGACCCCCAGCTGCTCCTCCGACCCCGCCCGCCCCGATCGGCAGGAAGTCCAGCAGGGAGCAAGGAGTGCACGAGGCCTTCGTTCGGGGCGCTGCAGAAGCCTTTTTGGGGTCTACGCTGGTGGATGGAAATCGGCATCAGAAGCTGCCGCAATCGCTGCATCGACAAGTGCGCCGACAACATCAGCACGCGCGCGCTGGATACTTCAGTGCGGTGCCTCCCGCAAGACATGTTGTGTTGGCATGTGTTGGCCAGGTATTGTGTTGCATCCCACAAGCAGTACTGTCTGGGTTGTCTCCTCCAGGGAATATTGCAATGGCGCTGTAGTGTATTAGCCCCCACAGTGCCCCACAGGAGTTACCGCGTCGGCAGTATATTGCATTGTCT
>CAUYUJ010020534.1:0-20000 GCA_963575745.1 Prorocentrum cordatum | reverse complement strand
CCGAGCCGAACGCGGCCTTCGTCTCGGCGTCTTGGCCGCAGCGGGGCGCGGCGCGCGGGGGGGGGGGGGGGGGGCGCGTCCTCGCGGAAGTGCACCAGCACGGTGAGCTCCAGGTACCCCTGCGGATGGCCCCTCCGCGCCAGCAGCTGCAGCCTGTGCTGCCGGGTCTCGCCGCTGACCTCCAGAGGGGAGAGGAGGGAAATGGGAGGGGGAGGAGAAGGAGGACACACACATACGCACATCGACGTCTGGGATGAGTCACGCAGCCCAATGACCTGGCACGTAAGTATTCAAACAGAAGAATCAGCCGTGGACCCCTCGAACAAATCCCGTCGCAGAGGGGCGTAACCCTCTAGCTCGCGTCGCGAGCATGCGCCAGGCTTGGAGCACCAGTGGTTGGCAAGGCGAGCCGCGGCGGAGGGAGAAGGAGAGAAACGCTAGTGCACTAGGGCGAGGGCGCTGCTCGGCAACACCTCTTGGCGTCCTGCCTCTCCTGCCTGCGCGGAGCTGGGCTGGGTGCTCTCCGGTTCGGGCAGGGCAGTCCTTGACGTAGCATCCCGACGTTCAGCGCTATGGCTCCTCCCCGACGAAGATCTGCACAAAGTAGTCTTCGTCAGAGGACCTGTTGCCGCAGGCGAAACCTGGGCAAGATCCTCCGTGGCTCTTCTCGATTCCTGGGGTCTGCCAGACTGGCCGGGGTGGTGTGCGTCGGCAGGGGCAGGCACCCTGGTGCCGTACAAGGAGTGCGTCCGGTCGCTGGCGGTGGCCCGCTGTCGCAAGAGGCTTCCAGAGCCTACATGAACACGCGCGGCCTTTCCCTCTGTTTCTGCTGGGCTCCGTCCCGCGGGGGGGCCTCAGCGGAGCCATGGAGTTGTCGTTGCCATGGAAAGACTCACGGGGTCAACGTCCTCTGTCACGGCTTCGGTGCCGCCTCATCCTGCTCACTCACACTGAGGGGCGCCAGTCGTGGTCTAAGGAGAAATGTTGCATCATCAGCTTGCGTGCCGTCCACAGCTCGACCTTCCATGTCTTAAGCGCCTGCGGGGTCACAGAACAGTTGCGCGCTGCCTTCTGGCGGGCCCGAAGGAGACCGCATCCCCAATCTAGGCAGGCATGCGCCCGCGTCCTGCTGTGTACGTCGCCAGGGGATGCAGGCTTCTCCTGGGCAGCGTCGCTAGGAGACTTCCTGGAGCAAGAAGCGACCCTCTTCCAGAAAAACTCTATCCCCTGCGGTTCTGTTCCTCTCTCCCTTCATCCGGCTAGCCTCGTACCTACGTCGTACGTTGGCGTAGGATGGAGTCGAGACCGGGCGAGGATCCCTGCCGGAGGCCGCTGATGCCCCCTCCCCAGGAAAACCCACATCTAGCGTTTGCCTTCCGGCTTTGGGCGTGGCACCTCCCTGGAGGGGGCCTGTGAGCTGAGGGAGGTTGGGCACGGTGGCACGCCAGTCCTCGTACCCTCCCCCTCTCTCCCAGGGCTGCATCCCGAGAGTGGCCTCATCCATCCCTGGGCCCCAGTGGGCTGACGTTGCGGGATCGCTGTCGGTCGCCGGTTGGGCCCCGCAGCTCTCCACTAAAGGGGCTGAGCCCGCAGTCCCAATATGCCACGTCGCTGGGAGGTCAACGACCAACCAGCCAACCTCCCTCCTCCTCCCTCCTCCTCCTCCTCTTTCTCCTCCTCCTCCTCCTGCTCCTCCTGCTCCTCCTGCTCCTCCTCCTCCTCCTCCTCCCCCTCCTCCTGCTCCTCCTGCTCCTCCTCCTCCTCCTCCTCCTCCTCCTCCTCCTCCTGCTCCTCCTGCTACTCCTCCTCCTCCTCCTCCTCCTCCTCCTCCTTCCTCCTCCTCCCTCCCCCTCCCCCTCCTCCCCCTTCCCCCTCCCAATCCTCCTCCTCCTCCTCCTCCCTCCTCCCCTCCTGCTCCTCCTGCTCCTCCTGCTCTCCTGCTCCTCCTCCTCCATCCTCCTCCCTCCTCCTCCTCCTTCCTCCGCCTCCTCCTCCTCCTCCTCCACCCTCCTCTCCTCCTCCTCTCCTCACTCCTCCTCCTCCTCCTCCTCCTCCTCCAGGGCATTCCATTGTCCGCAGCCGCCGCCGCCTCCTCCTCCTTCTCCTCCTCCCGCCTCCCTCCTCATCCTTTTCCTGCTCGTCGCCGTCGTTGCCGCTCCTCCTCCTCCTCCTCCTCCTCCTCCTCCTCCTCCTGCTCCTCCTCTTCCTCCTCCTCCTCCTCCTCCTCCTCCTCCTCCTCCTCCTCCTCCTCCGCCCGAGAGGCCTCTGCGCTGCCGAGTCTCAGCGTTGCCTCCCCGATCAGGGGGTCGCTCCTGAGGGCGCCGCGCAGGGAGTTCACCTCACGGGGCGGGGTAGAGCCCACAGGAGGATGAGGAGCAGCACGAGGGAAACATGGATGATGAGGCGACGCCAGGACGAGGATACAATCAGGTGAGGATACCTCGAGAATCTCTGAGATCGGGCGGCTCTGGAGGATGTCTCGGGCGCCGCGGCCTCAGAGCGCCCCGGAACGCTGTGAGAGTGTTCCGGGACGCTCTGGAAGACATGTATCCTCGTCCTAGCCCCGCCCGGAATGAGGAGGCACGGTAGAACGAGGATGGCGAGGGGAGGCCAGACATGACGGGAATGGTCATGAGTGTGCGTATAGGAGCACGAGCAGGGAGATGTCCTGGGAGGTACTTTCGAGCGCCTCAGGGCAGCGTCCTGGCAAGCCCCCCACACTGGGGAATCGGGGATCTTCTGACCTGGGTCAATCCAGACCCGGGTCAGCAGGAAACCAAAAACTGCAATGCAGGAACAAAAACTGCAACGCAGGTCTTCGCAAACCCGGGTCAGCCAATATGCGCGGCCGCCTCGCGGCCGCGAGCGGCTCGCTAACCCGGGTCAGCCAGAGGGGGTCTTCGCAGGATCCTGCAGGATCTGGTGCCCTGGCTGACCCCCGTTTGCATAGACCCCCGTCTCAAGGCTCCCGAGGGAAACCAGAGGTGCCCATACCGCTACTCCCTGGACCTCTCCTGGGGTGCGTTCCGACCAGAATTGCGAGGCGACTCCAGCCGTGGCGGCGAGGGCCCCCCCAGGAGGCCCAGAAGGGATGAGGAGGAGGAGGAGGAGGAGGAGGAGGAGGAGGAGGAGACACGGCCGACCAGTCGTGCAACTGACTGACAGGAGCACGGGCCTACCCATTAGAAAATTATGTCAGGACCCTACCCGTTTTAGGATCCTTCCCAGCCATAGTGGCTGAGATGATATACTTTTGCCTGGATCGGGTGGGTCCGTGCTGGGAAAGGCCCACGCAGGGCGTCGAGCTAAGTCTACAATTCGCAACTTTCCCCGTGGACACTTGAGAGGAGCCGCAGGAGGTGCAGACCATGCACCTTTGGGTCACCAGCACCTGGTGCCCATCGAGCTCGACGATAGCTTCAGCGGGCGGCACAGACGGATTCGCGCCGACGGAACCTTCAGGATCATCCTTACAAGAAGCCTCAAAGGCCACACGCACGGCCTCCGACTGCATCGGTGGCGCGCGGTGCAGCTCAGGTGTCATACTAGCTCGCAGCCTCTGCTGGGCCGTGGGCTCACACGAAGTCCCGAGGATCCTGCTAAGACTCGCTTTGGTCCTAGCCACTCCCAAGCAGGACTTGCATTGGAAAACCCCAGGCTCGCGAACCACCATTTCGTGGGCCGTGAGCCCTATAGGCCTCACAGGGGCAGGGGCTGTCACTAATCTACTTTGCCGCTCAGTGAGGGAGTCTCGATACGCCATCTTGCATACAACCCACGACATCATCCTGGCCTGCATATTAGCGTCGCGAATGGCGTACTCGAGTGATAACTCCAACGTCTCGGACGGACCATGGCAACACGCACCCCATTTAGCAAATATGTCTGCCCATGCGTTGCCGAGAAAGTACTCCCAAGGGTGCTGGCCCTGCTCGATAAACTGCTGCGCCGTCTTGTGAGCAGGACACCAGTAAAACTTGGGAGGGATCTTATTCATATTCCTCATCATCGGAAAAATGCCTCCGCAAGACAACGCGCGAGGCGTCCGCTTCCTGCTGGGCGAAGCTCCAGCCCGTGCCTTCTCTGACGAGGTTGGACAGGTCTGACGCGACAAGCCTGACATCGCGTAGCAGCTTCAAAGCAAAGCAGCGGGCAGCTCTTTCAGCCCATCCTACCGTCTGCCATGGCCTTTCTAGGGGGCCATGCGCGCCTCTGACAGGAAGCCCATTATCTCCCAGACAAACGAATCCCCGTCCACATCTGGTGATCTCAAGAAGTCCTGGAGCGAGCCCCGACCCGTCCGTGTAGACCTCGGAGGTCCAATTTTGCTGATCAGACTCCCAGTCGCCCCAGTAGTGGACCTCGAGTCCGTAGGAGACCTTGGGAGGCACCGCAGGGTACATCGGCATACACATGGCACAATCAAACCTGTCCCAATCAGGAGGTCCCAGAGCATGTGCACCACGGTCCCTGAGGTACTCATAACATGCATTTAGCTTGGGATTCCAGATCAACCCAGCGTCATGACAATCTTCATATGATGAATTGCAATCGCATGTAGAGTGTCCAAGGGACGACCGTTCAGCAGGGCACCAGAGGCATGTCGCCGAAATGTTCTGTCCTGCCTGGCGCTGCCTGTCTCGAGCCAAGAAGCCTCCTGACCAAAGCGTCCAGAGGGCTCCCGGAAAGCTTGCACTTCTCATGGCAGCCTTGGCCCCGCCAGTGCACATGCGAAGCGCACGCATCCAAGTGCACTCGTGTCCATAGCAAATGTCTCGATGGTGGGCAAGGATCTGCCTGGCCTGCCAGCGCCCCACACCTTGGCGTGCACACTCGATGTCGGTCCTGGGCGGCAGGCGCAGAAGGTCGTATGAGTAGCCCTGGGCATCCACAGTGGTCGTGCTGGAGCTCCTGCTCCATCCTATATGTGCAAGCGCGAGCGTAAGTGATTCCATGGGCCCTCGGAACCCACCCCACGACATCTTATTCTTGAGTTTTTCCTGCAGGGCCATCCAGCCCCTTTTGTAGCCTTCCCAGTGGCACCCTCTGGTCCCAGACGAAGCTGCAGTAGGCCTTCAGGGGCGCCAGCGTGGCATGAAATATGGGGTCATACATCCTATGCTTCTGGGTAGCCAGCACCAGGGTCAGTGAGTTCTGCCCAGAGCTACGTCCACAGGGCGTGCCAGCAATACTTCGTAAGCTGGCCAACTCCGAAGGGGTCGCCCCTGAAACTGCAGCGCCGTGGCCAGCAGCTGGGAGCAGTCCAGTGCGCCAAAGAGCGGCGACCTGTACACCCGCTCCTCGTCGCAGCATGTGAAAGGCGAGGGAGACGAGCACGAAGAGACTTCATCCTGGCCTGCGCCTGCTTCCGAACTAGACGGACCCCTGGCATCTCATGTCCGAGGTCTCTTATCCATTTTTTGGCCGACAAGCGCAACTTCTGAGCTCTGCATTGGAATCCCCTCAACGCTCTCTTCGCATTCGTCACGAAACCTGACTTCTCGAACTTAATGGGCACGCCTAACTCGCCAGCGTCCTGGCTGAACATGTGCACCGCGCGCTGCAAATTGGCTGCTTCTGTCATGTCGTTACCCGTCCACTGGACGGTGCTGTCGTCTACAAGCGCACGTGGCATGACATCCTTGTACATGTTGTGCGCTCGCTCTATCGCGCGGTACGACAGCACCGTCAACAGTGTCGCGGCGAGAGTGCATCCTGCAAGTATGCCCTGCAGCGCCCAAGTTGGAATGCTCCAACACCCAAATGCACGAATGGCTTTAGGCTGCGCGCACGTCTCCAGCAGCAGCCATATCAGCCGCAGGGGAAACGACATATTGTGCGCTTCCGTCATGAGCGCTGGAAAAAAAGCACCGCCTCAAAACATTTCCACATATCCACCACAATGGCGATGACATGCTCTCCCAAGTGATGCGCAACTTCAGCCTGCAGGTTGTGCTCATATGCTGCATATGTTGACGAATCTCCTCGACGATTCCCCAATGTGTGTGGGCTGGGATATGCCGGCAACCACTTATGTGATAAGGGCCTACGTACTCTTGACCATACTCTAACCATACTTTTCAATGAGAGTGATGATCCGGCCCCCCCCGTCAGGCTTTGCTACTCTTACCATGTCATTCATTTTGCGATGCGATGGCCATATCAGCATATGTGCACATGCCATGTAAAGCGCTCCCACGACTGCCAGGCCCTCGTCCGAGACGCGCCCAAAAAATGCGGGGGTGGATCCCCGCGTAGCCCACTGGGGTCTTCCATGGAAAGGACAACGCTGCATCCCTGATGTCCTGGACCTGCATGAAGGGCAACTCGTCCCATCCCTCAGCTCCCTGAGGAAGCTAGATGCATTTCGTATCGTTACAAGTCCAGACCTCCCTCCACCTCCACATCTCGTCGTCGGCCAGCTGAAAAGGTTGCGTGCAAGTTGCGCAAAAGATGGTGGCCGCCAGCGCCTGAGTCTTGCACGCTGTGCGCGCCTCGCCGCCGCCGTTCAAAAAAGCAGTTCTGGCCCAGCTCGCTAATTCCTGCTCGCATCGTTGTTGGCCCCTCTGTGCAAAATCATATGCACGTCCGATGATGCGGAAAGCCTTGTTCTCAAACTCAACATCAGCGAAGGAAGCAACTCCAACCTGGAAGAAAGCTCGTGCTCCTAAGTCCAGAAAGAGCCAAAGATCCTGCTGCATCAATATACGCTGATAGAAACCCCAAAACTGCTGCATTGACTGCGAAAGCCGTCTCGCTGGGCGCCGCTCGTCATCGTAATCTTCCATCGTGCGCTTGTCTTTCCTGTGCCTGCGTGCCTCGCTCCATCCTGCTTCCAAAGCGTTCTTCGTCGTCGCAGACGTCCATGGTGAAGTGTAGTCTGGTAATCTGAGTCCTGCGCCATCTAAATCATATTCTTTCCTGCATGCACCTATCATCTTGATCCACAGGGCTCTGACACGTATGATATGTTTTGCCCATCGCGCTGCCGTCATCCATGCTCTCGCCGTGGGCCATATTGTTGCCGCGTGCGCCTGATGTCCCGTTTAGCTTCAACAAATTTGGCAGCAGCGGGCCCCGCTCTGCCAGCATAACCTCTGCCTTCATCCCCAACTAGATCACGACGTGTAAGGATCTCAGCATCGATCCCCGATACCACCAGATCCCATGCATGTCGTAGCTCGGTCTCTTTACCGACTTGGAGTACAATCTTCATGGTGTCCTCTCACTTTTGGCGGTGGTCTCGAACAGCCCGCATGTGGGCCCTTAGGTAGCTGCTTGGCTTCCTGTGGGACTCTCAACCGTACATGCCTGTGCCCATCAATAATCGGCACGGAAACTGGAGAGCGCACGGGTAGCCCACCCGCGACATCAACCTCTGGGGGGGATACAATGGTCGCGGGACTATCCGAGATCACGAAATAGTCGTACGTGCTACCATCGGAGGCGTTCGTCGTGCAACAGGTGATGCGTGCCGGAACGAGGAACAACGCTCTGAGCTGCTGCAACCAGGCCTGTGCATCAAACGTCGTCGACACCATATTCCAACCACCTCTCGCTATCCAGCACTGCCCCATGTCATTGAGGCATCCCAGGTAGCATGCGAGCCTATACAACATGTCCTGATTCTGCTCATCCAGTCCAACTGAATCCTTGGAACACACCGATACTGCCACAATGCCTGCGGGGATGCCCCAAGCTATCTTCGCCGCAACCGTTCTCCCGTCATATAAGACTGGGCATTGGGGCCCTGGCGGCATGTCAACTGTCGCGTACGTCGGGGCAAGCACAGCAGCGCCAAATCATACGCCATCCAATTCAGTACGTAGGGCTGGGGCACACATATCATGATACCCCAGCTGCCGTAATCTTACCGAGCCCGTGAAAAGCTGCGTCATCCGCTTTGTGTTCTTGAGCCAAGACCACTGCTGACCTGCAACCTTCCATGTACCTGCGCAGAGGCCCCGTATTGTCCACGTTGATGGTAGTGACCATTCCTTTGGCAACCTGAGAGCCGCCCCCACCCTGATTCGGACCATTGTTTTTTTCTTGAGCCTGGCCCAGCAGAAGGTGGCGTTGAGGGAAACTTCGCACTCTGGGGTGCGTCTCCATCGCGAGACGCCTCGCCATCGCGCAACCTCTGATAGGGGTCATCCACTCTACACGTACTCCCTGCCTTAGTAACAGTCACCGCCATGTTCAATGATGTGTTCACCATGAAAGCGACAACCATCCTGTCAAAAAGGGGTAAAAACCGGGCGCTGCGGACCTTGACTCCGCTCGAAGAGCCTGCTGGCCGCCTGCCGCACCCCATCCTCTGTGGCCGTCTCGTCAATATGGACGCCCACCGCTCCAAGATGTGGACGTAGAACCTCAGTACCTGCTTCGCGCACCGACGGGGCTTCAGGAAGCGGCCCCTCAGGAACAGGAACATGTGCGCCGCCGACATCAGCACCGCGATCAGTAGCGAAACCAGGCTGTGCAATCCCTCCTGCGGTCGATCCGACCACTGCAACCGATGCACCTGTGACCAAGGAGGGCGGCTGACGCGCGATCTCCTCGGCCATTGGCTCAGCTGCCTCACATGCCCCGAGCTGCTTGAGGATGCGCTCCAAGGCTGGGCAATCGAGGCCAGGCGCCGTGATGCGATCAGATTGCAGAAGCGCTCGGGCTCCCTCCTCAGGCGGCTGCACTGCCGCCTTGGCCAGCTCGGGCTGCCGAAGACAAAGCTCCTCATGTTTGGCCTCTCGCTCGGCAAGCTCACGCTGTGAAACCTGCAAAGCTGTCTGTAACTCATTGGTGTGCTGCATCTGCTTCGCAATCGCGAGCTTGGCCTTTGAGGTCTTCTGAGACTCTCGAAGCAGCTGGCGATTGATCTGGGACATCTGTGCTGCAGCGGGCTTGAGAGCATGGGCACGTTGTTGTAGCTCTTCCTTCTCGCTGCTCAACGCTGCGCGCAATGTATCCGAATGCTCACACACTCCTTTCGCCATATCCAACTGCTTTTCGAGCTCATGAATCCTTGCTCTGGCTTGGCCTTCGTCCATTGTCTTCCCCTCATCAACAGACATGTCAGAAGAAACCACAGAGTCTGGCGAAGGAACCGACTCTGGTAGTAGCTCCTGCTGCTTGCGCTGCTGCATTTCATGCTCGAGGATCTTGATCTGCTTCTGCGCACCCCGCAACTTCGCAAACAGAGCCCAAGGAGTATCATCCTTATTCTCTCGAGCACGTTGGGCCGCATCAGAACGCTTCGACGGTGCAGTTGGGGCCTTGTAGCTGTGGAAACATGAAGACTTGGTTCATTTGCGCTGCCAGCAATTCTGTCTTCCAGGCTCGTTGGAGAATCTCTCTCCGCTACCTGTGTGGTAGCAGTATCTGCATTGCCAGGTACGATCATCACTGCCCATGGGTACTGCTGATCCGCGATGGCTGCCCAAGATCTCGCAGTCTCTCGGATGGCGCAGCCTGCGCCTGGCCGCGGCGCGCTAGCGCCGCTGGGCCCTATGCCACGCGGACGAGGGTGATCGCGCGCCCGTGGTGGTGGCGGTCGCCCCGAGGGCTGGGGTCACGGTCTGTCGGGCTGGCCCGAAAGGAGGCGCCTCGGACCACAACGCCTAGGAGGAGGAGGAGGAGGAGGAGGAGGAGGAGGAGGAGGAGGAGGAGGAGGAGGAGGAGGAGGAAAACGGGTTTTTTGCCTGGAGGGGCGCGGGGGATCGGGGAGGGGAAACGAGGGGGCTCCATCGCCTTCGCGTGGGCCCGAAAGGGCCGAGGGGGGGGTCAGAGGGTTCACTTTCCCCTCGGCCTGCCGGGCTCGCTGCCGGAGCACCTGTCCCATCAAGAACGCAGCAATGTTGTAGCGCCCTCGGGAGGTGATTCTCTAATGGCGCCGACTCTGCAGGGGCTTCCCAACCCTTCCTTTGCAACCCTAACTACGGTATGCTGCCCACACGCGCAGCAAAAAAGGGCTCCCCCCACTCCTCTTTGGACCCCGTGGGAGCTGTGGATCTCACTCCCGAAGCAAACCGAAGGTGGGGCCGCCAAAAGCTTCTCTGGGCGCGGAGCCCGGAGGACATCAAAACAAATGTTTCTCCCCGTGCGTCCGTCACGCTGGGAACACGGCTAAAAACTCTTATGTGGGTCGGCGCTGGACTAACCTCCCTTTAGTAGACCTCCCCTTAGTGAAAACGGCCTGGGGCCGAAACCGACGGACCTGGACCCGCAGAAACGGCGGCCGCGACGCCCCCTCGCGAACCGAACACGGCCAATTCCTTCATCGACGTGTCAGGGTAGGAGGTCTGTCCACCCCCGAGTGGGTTAGGCGCCTGGTGCTCTGCCTGCGTCAGACCTCTCGACATCGCTCGGACGTTTATTTTTTGTATGTTTTTTCGGTGTCGTGCGTGATTTTCTCGCCAAATGATCAAGGATGCTCCTCGATGGCCCTCGCCGAGAAAAAATGCACACGTCCGAGCGATGCCAAGGTCAGGTATCTGGTGCTCTGCCTCCGTCAGACCTTCGTGGAGCTTCTCAAGGCGCTGCGGGCCGCCGCGGGGGCCTCGGGCCGCGCCGCCCTCGGGGGCTCGCGGCGGAGGCGGGGAGCGGAGACGAGCCGAGTGTCCGGCGGCGCAGCGGCGAGGCACCGACGAACCTTGGAGGCCACCGCCTGGACGTGACTGCCTGCCAGACCACCCCAAACCAACCCGAAGACCCGAATTTCGGGTTGGGGCGGATATGGGTTCCATACAGTCGGGGCGCTGACCTAAGGAACCAACAATAAGGAACAAGGCCCCTTTTTCCCATAAGTTAACCTTCGATTTCCCGTCGAAAACCTAAGGACAACCTGAGGCAAGCTGCGAAAAAATTAAGGAACGCGGAGCCCCTCCCCAACGAAAAGGGTTCCTTCTTCAGGGCCCCGACTGTGCCCGAAGACCCGAACTTCGGGTTGGGGGGGGTATGGGTTCCACACGTGTTTTTTCGATGTTCCCCGACCCCCCCCCTGGAAATGGATGGCAAATTGAGGCCGTCGGGTTGGGTTGGGTGGTTTGGCAGGTGGTGATGGACCAGACCAGCACCAGCAATTTGAGCGTAGGGCAGCTGAGCCTCCTCCGCCCTCAGGCCAGCAAGCTCGTCGGCTTGCCTGTTGGTCTGCCAGTGCACACGTGAAAATCCTTTGCTCACGGCTGCATCCGCGGAGAGGTGGGACTCGACCCAGAAGACTTCGACTTGAGCTCGAGAACTATTTCTGATAACCTCGTCGATACCAGCGCAGCCCGCTCGATTCGAATCAGGCATGACACCTCGACGCAGCTTGTGAACATTCCTCTGCACATAACTACTGTCGGTGATGTAAACTCGGGTCACGTGGGGAGTTTAAGGCACGGCCGCTCGCAGGAAAACCAGGGATGCCCTGAACTCTACACGGTTGATCGGCTGCCTCAAATCTACAGGCCCTCCACAGGAAGCTAATTATCTGAAGTTGTCAGGGTGCGTGTGGGGACCGTCCTGGAAGCGGCACACAGCCCATCCTTCTCTCCCCAGCAGCGAGTCCGAAGAGTGATCCCCCCGCTGGCGTCGCCAGCTCCAAGAACAACACCAGAAGGGCACGAGAGGTCCCAAGAGGAGGGGTCGAGGCCTGGAGCAGGAGGATCATCGGGGGGGCCTATCTGGATCAAATTTCGATGCCAAAAACATGCGGCCCCTTCGCACGGTCAATTAAAGCCTGCGGTGCACACTGCTCTAACTCTAGATGGGCATGCTTCGGGGTCCCTGGGGCCAGCTTGCATCGGGGGCACGTTGCTTCGACCTCTGGATGAATGTCATGCGCTCTCTGGACAGGCCAAATGTTGCCTGTCGCGATGGCCTGGTGAGCGCCGAACAACGCAATTTCCCCTTTCCTGCGCAGCCCTTTGGGAAACATCCTGAAGGAATTCAACGGTGGGGTGCCCCTGTCGAGACCAGCTCCGACAAACTCGTTTGCAGCAGCCTGCCACATGGAAAGCGAAAACAACCGACTTCAAGCCGAAATGTCCAGGTCCCTGGCCGCATGTTTCTCCAGACGATGCCGAGTTACTCGGCATCGTCTGGACTGAGCCAGCGCCAGGCCCCCAAGGGTTCCCAGCCACAACGTAACAACAGAAAGACGGTGGCGGAGCATATGCCCCTCGCGGGATGGTAGCGGGCGGACGGCTTCCTGGCATTGAGGTCGGCGACCACCCTGTTCCAAGCGCGTGTGATGAGCTCCCTGTTGGCACCCGAAGTGGCCAGGAACAGGAACCACGAATTAGTGTATTAGCGATATCTACGTAGGTGTCCGCTTCAATAAGCCTCCCAGCGTGCGCCTCCACTGCTGAAGGACCGATGGAGGAGTACCATAAATCTTGCCCGCGTAGGAGACGCACGATACTGCAACCGTCGCGGCCAGACGCGAAACAATCCTGATGTGCGCCAACCTGCCTCTGGAAATGTTGGCGATATTGGTGAACCTGAGGCGTGCCTTCTCCATCCCCGTTTTGTGGCGAAGCTTACCTCCTCGGATGCGTCCCCTGTCGGTGCCTAGGTATACTGCCACATCCTTGAGCGGCACTTCGAGACCCATGGCCTTGAGCTCCGACTCCAGACTCAGGCATGCTTGCCTGCACGAGCTCAAGATGACTGACGTGGATGAGATCGTGAGGTGCAGCTGCTTGCAGGAGTCGGCCAAGATCTTGGAGACCCCCACTAGTTTCTCGATAGCAAATCGTTCTGGGGCCACGGGTCTTGTGTTCAAGTCACCGACCCAGGACCTCACCGTCGCCGATTTGAAAGACATGGGCATCTTGTTGGATAGGGTAAGAGAGAAGTTGGCCGACTCCTTGATGCTGCGAGGTGCGAGACACTGCTGCATGTCGAGGGCGAGGGTGTGAGGTGGAAGCTCAAGATCGTCAGCTGTCTCCATCAGGCAAGCACAATCCAGAGACTCGTAGAAGGCCTTGAAGTCCCCACATCACCCCCATGTGGACAAGATCCTGCGGGGATGTTTTCATAGGGAACCGAAAAGTGACATACACATAAAAACTCGGAGGTCCGCGCGGATTTCTCGGATCGGCGCTGGACCCCCCTCCCTGGCGCGCGGAGCGCGCCAGGGGCGGCGCTGGAGGCGCCGCCGGGGGGCCCCAGCGCCGATCCGAGAAATCCGCGCGGACCTCCGAGTTTTTATGTTTATGTCACTCTTCGGTTCCCCTACTTCACTGCCTCGTCGCCAGAGTTGCGTATCAGGACTGCCCTCCGTGAGGAGGAGCCTGCAAGCACTCCGTCCCTGGTGCCCAGCAGCCTTCTCGCACCATGCTCGGTCCAGCGGGCTGCGCAGGGCATCCCAAGACTCGAACCAGCAGTGCTGCTATGCCGACAGCCCTGTCGTCGTCGGTGGACTTCGGGAGTAAGCTAATGAAGAGTGTGAGCAACTGCCAGGGCCAGGAGACTCGCCCCTCAATTTCACACGGTATAAATCAATAAAGGCCTGCAAACCTTCATCAGGTAACCTGCGTAAGTCGTTGATGTCTAGGGCCTAGGGCCTCGCAACCCTTGGCCTTCTTGGGTGAGATAGACGTGCGGGTCTTGCGAAGAAACTCCACCGTGATGGGTTCCAATTCAGTGTCCATCGCTTTGTTCTGCGCGCGAAGGAAGGCTGCCTTCACCTTAGAAGTGGAAAACCGTGAACTTGACCATTGCTGGTGCCACCATTCCCACTTGACTTCCATGATGCTCACGGGGTTGGTGACCACACTCTGCGTAACGATGATCTCGTTAATGGTGATGGGAGGGTGCCTGATGAAATCATACAGCTTGCCAGGTGCGGTTGAAGACATGGTCGGGATCCAAGAGTCGACACCACGCCTTGCTGCAGTGGCTGAGCAACGCTGGACACGCAATGTATGATTCTGAACCGTCTGAAGGAACCTCTTTTCCTGGGGCATGGCACCGTCGAAGAGAAAGAGAAGGCGAAGGAGGAGGTTTATCGGCTCCTTTTCCTCCTCCGACCTTCCTTGGAACGGATGTATCCTCGCCCTGGCCCCCTCCGAAGGGCCCCGCTCGCCACCACGCCCGGGCGCGCAGCGGCCGCGGCACCGCGGCAGCGCTCCCCGCGCGGTTCTTCTCTCGTTCCTCCAGGGCGGTTGAGCGCATGGGTGTCCTTCTCCGCCATCCCTTCCTCCGCATGCCCCTTCTCGCCCTGCATCTCCCTCCTCGTCAGCACCCCCCTTCCCCGCCCTCACCCTCGTCCTCGCCCTCGGCCGCCCCACCTTCCCAGTGACCCCCCGTGCGCCCGAGCCTTGCTGAACACCCGCACGGCGATCTCGGTGCCTGAGGGCCCGGGCGCTCGCAGGACCAGTGCGGTGGTAGGATGCAGCGGCGCCGCCGAGAGGGAGCAGAGGATGGCCACCTCAGGATGGCACCCCTCCTCCTCCTCCTCCTCCTCCTCCTCCTCCTCCTCCTCCTCCTCCTCCTCCTCCTCCGTCTCCGTCTCCGTGTCCGTGTCCGTGTCCGTGTCCGTGTCCGTGTCCGTCTCCTCCTCCTCCTCCTCCTCCTCCTCCTCCTCCTTCTCCCCTTGTGGTCCGGAGCTCTCGCTCCGCGCGTCGCGGCGGCGGCCCCTGCGACGCGCTGTGCCGCCCTGCGAGCGGATAATAGCGTGACGCTCTCCGCTTCGCGGGGCGGGCGGCCGGGAAGAGCTCGGGGCCTTTGACGCTCAGGCGTGGGGGCGTGGTTCGCATGCCGCGCCGAAGCATGGTGGGCCAGTGCTCGCCGCACAACGCGCCAGGCAACCGCTCCCGAGCGCAAGTCTGTTCCTCCTCTTCCTGCTTCTCACTTCTCTTCCTCTTTCAATCGCAGCTCCGACACGCACCTAGTTTTCAGGTGCGTGGCCACTGGGCCTGGGCGCGCGGGCCTACCAGTTCAAGCCACGACCTGCCTCGGGTGTGCGTGCGTGTTTGTGTGTGTGCGCACGCCCTTCATGCGTTTTTTCGCAAAAACCCGGCGGAGGGCGACAGTCAGCCTGGGTGCCCGTGACCGCGCAACCCCATCCTCCCCTTCCTCCTCCGCCTCCTCCTGCTCCTCCTCCTCCCCCTCCCCCTCCCCCTCCCCCTCCTCCTCCTCCTTCTCCTCCCCCTCCTCCTCCGCCTCCTCCTCTCTGCCTCCGCCCTACATCCCTTAAACTCCCCCCCTCCCCTCCCCCCCCGCCTCTCCCCTCCCCCCCTCCTGCCTCCCCTCCACCTTCCTCCTCCCCCTCCTCCTCCACCGCCTCTCCCCCTCCCCTCCCCCCTCCTACCTCCTCCTCCTCACTCCTCCTCCTCCTCCTCCTCCTCCGCCTCCTCCTCCTGCCTCCACCTACTCCTCCTCCTCCCCTCCTCCTCTCTCCTCCTCCTCCCCCCTCCGCCTCCTCCGCCTCCTCCTCCTCCTCCTCCTCCTCCTCCTCCTCCTCCTCCTCCTACCCCCTCGCCCACTTCGGCTTGGGCCTTCCGCGCCCCCCCCCCCAGGTGCCCCTCCCGCAGAGAGCCTGGGGGGCCCAACTGTGCTGCCATGCTCGCTCGCTCACGGGAGCAGCAGCGCCCCTGCACCAGGGGGGGGGTGCTCCGTCGTGCGCGCAGCATCGCCGGCCAGCCCTGTGGGTTCTCGAGCACAGCCCGTTTCTTCTTCCACCCGTCGAGGGGCTCGCGGAGCTGCGACCCGGTCCTTCCAGCGGGGGCAGAGGCCCTGAGCGGGTGCTCCGACATGAGGACCCTGCAGACGAGCTCGGATGGACGGCTCGTGCTGGAAGTGCCGCGGCAGCGGGCGCCTCTCTCCTCCAGTCGCAGCTGTGGTTGCAGCGCTCTCCGCGGCGGCCGATCTTGACGGCGGCCGTGGACAACGCTGCAACAGGAACGCGAACGCGGACAAGGATCGGTCGAGATCGGAATTGGAACCGGGAGGCGATGAAAAGGAGGAAGAGCAGCAGCACCATCATCAACGAGAAGATACGAAACAGGGAGGACAAGGGATAATATTATGCTTGCTGGCATGTCGGTTCGTCTAGATGACCCGGTACGACGGACAGGGGATAAGAGGAGGAGGGGGATGGCCAAGGGGGATGGGGAGGGAGAACACGAGCGGGGAAGTGGGATAGGGGAGGGTGGATGAGGAGGGAATACGGGGGAGGGAAGGGGGAGGGGATGAAGAGTGACAAGGGGAAAGGAATCGGGAGGGGGAAGGGGGAGAGGATAGGGCGATGGAATCTGAAGGAAGGCAGAGAAGGGGAGGGGGAATGATAATTTCGCGGAAATGTTTCCACCTCTTCCAGCTTCTCCTGAACACTCTCCTCCTCCACCTCTTCCTGTTCCTCCTCGTGCAGACTGCAGGGGGGGAATATCTCATGTTGCTCCAAACTACGGTGCGAGTTGCCAGCATGCCCACATCCCTAATCAGATCCTCACTCTCAACTGGCAAAAGGGGCAAACACGCTGCGAGGCAATACATCAGACACATGCGACAAGAACTTGCGCCGTAAGAAATTACACTATAAGACGAGTACTTGGGCACAGCCTTCTTCGAATCCTGAAAGCTCCCGACATTGCCCAGGATTCCTGTGGGCCCCCAGGGCCATCGGGGGATAAGACATGTCTGAGAGGTGGGGCACTCGCTGGCAGGCGAGGAGGAGGAAAGGGAGGAGGCGGAGGAGGAGGACGAGGAAGAGGAGGAGGAGGAGGAGGGGGGGGGACAAGCTAGGTGCGCTCGCGTCATATCTGACGTCCTACCCCTCCCTCCCATCCCTTACCATGGCGCTGATTTTCTCTATCTGCGGACGCGTGTCGTAGCGGACCTGTGGCTCCGCGCGCGCGTGCGTAGTGGGTGGTGGTCACGTGCGTGCGGTTGCGTGCTGTGTGCGTGGTAGTCGTGGTGGTGGGTGGTGTGGTGGTGGTGGTGGAGTGTGGTGGTGGAGGTGGTGGTGGAGTGGTGGGTGGTGGGTGTTGGTGATGGGTGGTGTGGTGCAGTGTGGTGGTGGTGTGCTGGTGTGGTGGTGATTGGTAATGTGCTGGTGCGTGGGTGGTATGGGTGTTGGTGGTGGTGGTGATGTGGTGGTGGTGGTGGTGGTGGGGTGTGCTGGAGGTGGTGAAGTTGTACAGGTGCTGGGGCTAGGTGGTGGTGGTGGTGGTGGTGGTGGTGGTGGTGGTGGTGGTGGTGGCGGTGCGGCGCGGTGGTGGCGCGCGGATGGGCGCGCGAGAAAAAAGGCCCGCGCTGGGGCGAGAACGCCATCCTGAACGACGGAGGCCAAACACCGATCCGAAAATGAGGCCCACGCTGCAGCGGGAGCACGATTCGGAACGAATCGGGAGCAGAAATGAAGCCGGCGCCTCAACGAGAGCAGCATTTTGGGAAAAAATGACGCCGGCGCCTCAGCGAGAGTCGTTTCCCGGGATTTCCCGGGCATCCTGTGTAAAAAAACAGTACGCGGAGGGTGCGCGGCTATCACCCGGACGCCATCAGGGGAAGGATTCGGGAGCAGAAATGAGGGCGGCGCCTCAACGAGAGCAGCATTTTGGGAAAAAATGACGCCGGCGCGAGAGCAGCATTTTGGGGAAAAATGACGCCGGCGCCTCAGCGAGAGTCGTTTCCCGGGATTTCCGGGGCATCCTGTGCGTAAAAAACAGTACGCGGAAGGTGCGCGGCTATCACCCGGACGCCATCCGGGGAAGAGGGAGAGTATATTCATATTGAGTAATTGTTGAGGGGGAGGAGGAGGAGGAGGAAGTACGGAGGATGAGGTGGAGGAGAAGGAGGAGGAGGAGGAGGGGGGAGGAGAAGGAGGAGGCGGAGAAAGATGAGGCCAATTCCTTATGTGACCTGCCCACTGCACGCTAAAGCACAGAGTGCCCGGCCCGGGCCCGACAGCCTCTCAGCAGGTCCAGCGTGGTGCCCTCTGGCAGCCTCACCTGCAGCTGCTGCCGGATGTCCACCCGCTCCCTGGGCGCCTTGACCTCGGACGTCGCCGTCGTCGTCGCCGTCGCCGTCGCCGTCGCCGTCGCCGTCGTCGCCGTCGCCGTCGTCGCCGTCGTCGTCGCCGTCGTCTTCGCCGTCGTCGCCGTCGTCGTCGTCGCCGTCGTGTCCGTCGTCGTCGCCGTCGTCGTCGTCGTCGCCGTCGTCGCCGTGGCCGTCGTCGTCGTCGGCGTCGCCGTCGTCGCCGTGGCGCACGGCGCACGCCGTCAGCTCTCGAGGCGCTCTCGGTGCTCGGCGCCCGCCCTGCGCTATGGGCGCCCGACCTCCCCCCTGGCAGCAGAGGCCCCTTGCCTCGGGCGCCCGGCCCGACGCCCGGGCAGAGCTCAGAGCAGCTGCAGCAGAAGTCGAGCACCTCTACTTCTCCCCCCTTTTGCGGCGGCGGAGGAGGAGGAGGAGGAGGAGGAGGAGGAGGTCCGAGGCCCAGGCAGATCTCAGAGCAACTGCAGCAGAAATCGAGCATCCACAGGGCAGTTTTCATACATGGGATTGTTTACAAAATATGGGACTTTTAGTGCATGGTTCATTTATGGAAAAAATCATGCACGAACTCATCGTCGTTTTTACGACTGAACCCCTTCATTTTTTATACATGATCCGCACGCGGAACATGTATTAAAAACGGCACTGTACTTCTCCCCCAGGCATCCGGCCGCTCCAACTTCTGCGGCGCGTGGGCCCCGGAGGTCCCCACCACTGCCCCGCTTCCCCGGGGCCGGTTCTTCGTCCTTCGAGCCGTCTTTTGTCGCTCCCGAGGCCCGGCGAGGGCCCCTATAGAGGCCGGAAACGGCCAACACCCCGCCGCTCCAACTCTTTTGGGGCGTCGGAGCTCCGGGCGCTGTCTTTCACCGGCAGGGTGCCGGCTTCGCGCCGAAGCGTGGGGCGACGAGGTCTACACACACGCACGCACACACGCACGCACGCACGCGCGCACACACACACACACACACACACACGCACGCGCGCGCGCGCGCACGCACGCACGCGCACGCACGCACGCACGCACGCACGCACGCACGCACGCACGCCTACACACGACCCACAGCTCACAACGCCTGCGCCAAAAAACTCACGCACGGCAACGCGCACGCACGCACGCCACGCACGCACGCACGCCACGCACGCACGAGATCACGCAACACACACACACACACACACGCACACACACACAACTAACACAGAACCACACACACGCACACACACAGACACACACCACACACACACACACACACACACACACAGAAACCAACACACCGCACGCACGCGCGCGCGCACAGGCCACGCATGTCACGCACGCACGCCACGCACGCCAATGTCGATGACCCACCCTGGACGCCAGGGAGCAAGCGACACGCCCTCCTGGCCTGGCCGGGGAGATGCTCACATACCGCTCCTGGGCCGGATGGCCTCTCCGAGCAGGAGTAGGTGGAGGGGTAGGAGGAGGTAGGAGAAGTGATGAGGATGATGGAGGAGGAGGGAGGATGGGAGGATGAGGAGAGGAGGGGGGAGGAGGAGGAAGGAGGGAGGAGGAGGGAGGAGGAGGAGGAGGCGACGAGGAGTTGCCCTCCGGGGGGAGGGGTAGCTCGCTATGCGGGGGAGTTGGCGGGTGCGTATCGATACCGTCGCCCCAACATGCTGCAGCGACGGACGGATCGACGAGACGCACCCCGCCCCTGCTCGCCAGCCAGCCTCCACGCAGGCCCCGCGGCCCCGCGTCGACGTCCGAACCCCACCCCCGCCAGCCATCGACTCTCCAGAACCAATGTGATTTCGCCGCGTGCTCGACGAAATCCGAATCCTACAGTGCCGTTTTTTAATACATGCTCCGCGTGCGGATCATGTATTCAAAATGCAGGGATTCAATATTAAAAACAACGACGAGTTCATGCATACATTTATTCATAGATTAATCATGTATTAAAAGCATTGTTTTAATCCTATGTTTTAAGAACTGCCCTGTACCCTCGCTGCCCATCTGGGGAAACTGACAGGTACCGATACCG
>CAUYUJ010020533.1:0-150000 GCA_963575745.1 Prorocentrum cordatum | reverse complement strand
TGTGACCAGAACACACCCCAGGAGAACCCGACGACAGCGTACACATAACAATTCGGCGATCCGCGAGAATTTCCTAGACTGGCGCTGGATTCCCCTAGCGGCGCCTCTGCACCATTGGCGCGCTCCGCGCGCCAGAGAGGGGGTTCCAGCGCCGATCCAAGAAATCCTCGCGGACCTCCGAGTTGTTATGTTCATGTCATCGTTTAGTTCTCTGTACTCGGGAGCAGCGAGGCTCGGCCCAGCGAAGGGAAAGTCTACTTTTGACTCGTTTTCCCCGTTTTGGGTCTCTTGGGACGCCCTCGTCGCCATCGCTGGATTCGCCTCGAAATTCTGATCAGAGAGTACCCTGGGAGAGGTCCAGGGAGTACCGGTATCGGTACCTTTTGGTTCCCCCACGTGAGCGACGCAGAAAAACGTATCCAGTTGCGCGGACATTCGCGCGTGGGCTTCCGCGTAAGGTCGCGCGTAAGCGCCCTCGTAACGCAGACACCAGCGACTACGCCAGCACCCGTGCCGCCGCCGCCGATGGCAGCTTCAACGCCGGCTCAGGGAAACGGCTACCATTCTTGCGTACGACGCGGCGATGATCATTAGCACGGCGACGATCTGCACAATGGTGTTCGTGCAGCTGACAAGTGAATGATGCTACTCCAGCGGCTGACGGTGACACTGTTTCGGCGCCAACGCCGTCGCCTACACCTGCACCGTTGCCAGCACCAATGCCGACGCCTACATCAGCACCGATGCAAACGCCGTCGCCAGCAGGGACGCCTGCGTCGGCGCCAGCAACAAAGCCAGCGCCGTGGTCATCACCGACGCCTGCTTCGGCACCGACGCCAGCGACTATACCAGCAACGTGGACATCACCGACGTCAGCGTCATCGCCGACGCCAGCGATTGCATTAGCTCCAACGCCAGTGTCGAGACGCCAGCTCGACAACCGACGCCTGCGTCGGCACGAAGGCCAGCGCCTACACCAGCACCGATGCCATCACCAACGCCAGCGCCGACGCCTACGCCAGCACCGACGCCTGCATTGACGCCGGCGTGGATGCCTGCATCGAGCTAGCACTAATGCCAGCGCTTACACACGTGCCAAAGCCTGCACTGACGCCAGCAGGAACGCCCAAGCCTGCGCTGGCACCAGCGCCAACGGCTACAGCAGCACCGCTGTCATCACCGACTCCAGCATGAACGCTGACGCCTACACCAGCCCCGACGCCAGCATGCGAGCGAGCGATTGCAGTGGCACCAACGCCAGCGTCTACACCTGCGACGGCGCCAACACTGACGCCAACGCGAATATCGGCATCTGCGCCAGCAGTAGCACCAGCGCTCACACCAGCACCGAGGTCATCACCAGCATCAGCACCTACGCTGGCGCAGCACCAGAACCAGCACCGACGCCAGCATCAACGCCAGCGACTACGCCGGTGTCCTTCGTCGTCACTGACCTCGGGTGAGGTTGCAGAGGTTTTTGCCTCCCCTGCCGCCTCTGGTTAGCCTGGCTAGCTGCAGCGCGCCGCCTCGTGTCCTCGAGTCCTCCTCCCCGCAGGCTTGTGTTGTGTTTAGTCGTCCGATGTGCGCGTGCATGTTGCGGGCGTGCCCGCCAGACGGGCTCCTGTTACTCAGCGAGCTTCCAGCGTCCGCCGGCAGGCGCTGCCTTAGAAGTCTACTTTTCAGTATTTGGATATTTATATGTCCTCCTTGTTTTCGTTCTCGCTCGCTTCTTTTCGCTCTCGTTCGTTTCGTTGGCTTCTTTCCTTCTCTTCCCCTCTGGCTTGCCGCTGTGCATTTTGTTTTGCATCCTCTTGGCGGCCGTTTGGGCTGCGCGGGGACATTCGCACTGCGCCGTCGCCCCTCTTCTTACCGTTCTTCTTCCCTCCTCCCCCCTCCCGCGTTTTGTGCGACACGCCGGCGTCCACCCAGCAATGCCTTTGTCAACCTAGCTGTTTTGGCGTTGACCTTGTCGGGTAATCCACAGGTGCCGCCTCAGCCGTTCTGTGCGGATTGTGTTGGCGCCGTGCGAGGCCCTGATACCAGACTCTCTTGGCAGCCAGAGTGTGGATCACTTCAGGCATTCAACTTGTTCCAGCCATTCGCTACTCGTTATATAATAATAATAATAATAATAATAGTAATAATAATAACAATAATAATCATAATAATAATAATAACTGGCGTGCCGCTCTGGCGGCCCGCGTAGGCCGCGGCGTAAAGCCGCTGAGTCTTATCGCGTAAGTCCAATTTCTGTTCGTCGCTCACATGCTTCTCGATTCAGAGTAGCAAGAGGTCCTGATAATGATGCGTTCGTTCCAAGATCCCCCGTATTTCTCACTTGTCCCAACGTTCCAGACGAATTTCAGAAACTACGGCAGAAAGGAAGGCCGCTGGCGGATTCGCTGGGAAGCATCTTGGCCCGATCCCATCATGTCATCATCCTCGGCCAAGCGATGGTGGATCGAACGCAGCTGCTCATTCGTGTTAAGTCGGGCCTGTTCCTCTACAGGGGGGATCTTCAAAAATAATCAAAAATAGTCCGGGGACTATGTTTTGAGTATCTTTGAGCATCTTTTGAGCATTTTCGCGTTTTGTTCTGTTTCGTCCACAGGCCCGACCGAACATTAATTAGTGAGGTATGGTTCGGCGTGGGAACTTGCGCGGACAGCCGGTTTCAGAGGGGGGTACGGTGTGAAGCATAATGACAACCTGCGGCGAGCGAGGCGCGGGGAGTGATAAGGAGAAGGCCTTCTCAGAAGGCGACGGGACTTGTCAGAAGCCTGCGGGCGAGGCGACGGGACTTCTCGTTGAATCAGCGGCGAGTGATGGGGGGAAAGTGAAAAGGAGAAGGCCTCCTCAGGAAACGACGGGGCTTCTCAGAAACCCCCGCGCCTTCGGTGCTCTGTGTTTTCGGGGAAAGCACAGGGAACTTCTCAGAAGGCCGGGGGCTTCCGAGCCTTTTGGGGAGGCCCACCCGTTCTCACTCCCCCCCTTTCGACCAGCGCTTGGACAAGGGACGGAGTAGGCACAGAGACGCGAGTCAAGCTGCGCACGTTGTTCGTCACCACGCCAGGTTTATGGGGCAGCTCCCGCCTTCTTCCGTCGCGTCAGGAGCAGCGTCGTGTCGAGTTCGCAACGATTTTGCTGTTCCCACTCCCCCTCTGCCAGGGAGTGCGGTCGAACGACCGCGTGGCGGTCACTGCCAATATGTTGTTTTATGTCGGAGTTCTTCGTATCGCGCGGGATCTCAAACACGCCGAGCACGACATCCACGGCCGATAGAGGCAGCCTGCCAAGATGATGTGCTGCGGTCGACATGGCGCGTCTGCCTAGCAAGGGGCACCCCGTGTTCAGGCAACGACAGCATGTCTCCTCGCGCGCGATGTACGCCGCGTCCAACTGCTGCCACATGTTTTGCAGTACCCGCTGGCAGAGCTGTATGTTGACAGAAACACGCTGATGGTGTGCAGCCTGTTTGTTTGCAACGTGAGACGGCCCATGTTGTGTGTCAATCGGGTGGCGAAACGATTGGAATGTATCTTATAACGGGGATTCGGGCCCTCGGGCCCCGGGGCGCCCCCCCCATCTTTGGCCCGTTTCTTGTCCCAGGGGTCGGCCGCCCCTTTCCGGGGCGCTTCGGGCCGGGCCCGCTGTTCGGGGGCTGTAAATCGGACGATCAGAGCCGCCCTGGCGGCAAGACGGCCTGCAGGTGTTTCAGACGGACCAACATGCTTTCCAAGCGGACCAAGAGGCCCCCAAGACGGTCCAAGAAGTCTCCAATAGGACCCCGACGAGAGCCTCAAGAGGCCAATATGATATATTCATGTTAAGTCGGGTCTGTCCCTCTACAGGAGGAATATCCAAAAATAGTCAAACATAGTATGAGGACAATTTTCTGTATTTGTTTGACTATTGTTGACTAGTTGTTTTTCAGTATTTGCTTGACTATTTGTTGACTGAGGTTTTGCGATTCTTCGTCAAAAAACCCTGTTGGGGGACATGCCCGACTTAATACTTATGCTGGCTCTCTTACTTCTTCGGGTTTCCGACGCTCCTAGACGGCTCAAGACGCGCCCAAGACCGCCTCGAAACGGCCCAAGAGGGGACCAAGAAAGCCCCAAGACGGCGTCAGAGATCTCTCGGGAACCCCAAGATGATTCGAGAGGAGAGGCCCCCCAAGACGGCTCAAGAAGGGCCCCAGACTGGCCCAAGAGGGGGAACACGAGAACTCACAATTGCAGCCTTCCGCCCCCACAGGCCCACAGAGGCCCCGAAAGGCGCCTCGAGGTGCCCAAGAGGCCCCCCAGGAGGCCCCAAGAAGCCCCAAGCCGACCCCCAAGAGGCTCCACGGCCGCCCTCGACGAGGTTCCCGAGAAGCTTCCCACGAGGAGCCAACGAACACCCAGCAGGCCTCTGACACAGACCTGGCACAGCGGCGGGATGGTCCGAATGCCACCAGATGTGCATGTATATGTGTATACTCTTACAAACATGCATACATAGATACATACATGCATGCATGCATACATACATACATGCATACATATGTACTTACTTACTTACTTACTTAATTACTTACTTACTTACTTAATCACTCACTGACTTACATAAATCCATACATACATACATCCATACATACGTACATGCATCCATAGTTAACCAGAGACACGCACACATTATGTGTGCAAACACGTCTGTACCCGACCACCAGGACACCAGGCAATGCGGAGCCAGATTCGGGCACACTAGTTCTCTTTTCTTTCAGCCCCAGACGACTCGTCGCAGAAGCCCCCAAAGACATTTTACACACTTGTCGGGTTACCACATCAAATGGCGGCAGGTCCCACGACCAACCTTACGGGAACTCCCGAGTCAACTTGGCAGCACCCAGCGCGGTTTGCACCTAAGCACGCGCGAAGCGCGCGCGCGTGCGTGGTTCTCGATGTAGTCTTGAACAGTGAATGGTGGAGTGGCAGAGGAGTAAATGATTGGGGGTGGGAGCGGGGGGGGGGCAGCAGAGGGCGCATGAACTCGGAGCCGCAATAGTCACATCAGGGCGTCTACGCCGCGTGCGTTAGGAAATGAATCGAGGATCTTCCCCTTCCTTCTGTCCCTCCACCGTTTCCAGCGGGCGCCCCCTTGCAGTTTCCCTTGCCGCTTTCGAGACCCGCTTGCAAGGGCGGCACCGACGCGTGGCAGTACATGCACGCGCAGTATCGGTTCGACCTCTTCCGCCAGAGCATGCGCAGGGATGGGAAGGGCGAGGCCTCATCCACCGCCGCCGACGCCTTTGCCCACTCGTGTTTGTATGCGTGAGTGTATGAATGAGAATGTGAATGTGTGAATGTGAGTGTGGGTGTGTGTGTGTGTGTGTTTGTGTGTGTGTGTGCTCGTTCGCTGCCCGCCCAAAGCGGAAGCACCGTGTTCTCGCACCGCCCCATACCAGGCTGCAAGCCACGGCAAGCAATGCCGGCTGCAGTGGATGAGGGGGAGTCACGTGGGTGGAGCATGGCCCATTATGCAGCCACCCGACGCCAAACTACACACCCCGCGCGCTGCTCTTGTCGCACCCATCCGCCTGGACCGGCCCCTTCCCGGCAGTGGGCACACCGACATTCACACGACTTGCGAGCAACACGCGCCACCATGGTGGTTGCCGCTGTCGGTTTTGGTGGGTGGACCAGCCCGTTCCGGGTGGCGTAATGGGGCGGCACCTGCATCGCGCGACTCCGCACAAGGCTCACGATAGCCTGTGGGAACGCGAGTGGGTGAAAGAGCGTGGTTGCGCCACACGTGTGCGCGTGTGTAAAAGAGGAGGAGGAGAGAGGGGCCACGAAGAGATTCATTCTGCCGGCCACGGCCATGTCATCACACCTGAAAGGGAGGGAGGGGGAGGGAGGGGAGGAAGGGGGAGGGAGGAGAGGAGGGGGACAGGCCAGAAGAAGGGAACGGGGCGATGAGGCAGAAGGCCAGGCAGGGGGCGGAGGAAAGGGAAGGGGGGGGGATGGAAAGGACGACAGGAACGACCCATCGGGGGCCGGGGCCAGCGCTCCAGGCATCGGGAGCCGGTGGTTCCGGATGCCACACCGCTACACATCACAACGCAGCTTAGCGCCGCACGGCCGCGTGTGTGCGTGCGTGTGGCAGCACATCACAGCACAACGCAGCACATCACGACACAGCACAACATCGCACATCGCAGCACATCACAGCACACGCCGTTCTGGCGTGTGTGTATAGTCTGTGTACAATGCGTGTAGTGTGTGTATATTGTGTAGTGTGTGTAGGGTGTGTGTGTGTGTGTGTGTGCTTGTGCATGTGTGCGTGCGAATGTGAATGTGAATATGAATATGAATATGAATGTGAATGTGAATGTGAATGCGAATGTGAATGTGAATGTGTGAATGTGTGAATGTGTGAATGTGTGTGGACGACCCGACGGCCACGGGAAAATGACGGCCACCGGGGCTCCAAAGGGGCGTGGCCCCAGAGGGCCTTTCAAGATGTCGAAGGTGGCCTACAATTCAGTCAACGTTGCCCCAAGATGCCCCCAAGACGGCCCAGAATTGCTTCGAGACGGCCAAAGGCGCCCCAAGACGGCTCCAAGAGGACTACCGTAGCCATTTTGGCTCAAGCAATTTGGGCACGAGCCAACCAGGACGAATCAGTTTGGGCCCAAGTTGCTGTGGACCCTGGGTGAGATGGTGAACCGATGCGCAAAACAAGCTGGATGGAGTCTGCAGGAGATTGTGATAACTTGCAGCTTGGTTTCATGATTTGTTCTTTTTGCACGATGCATCACGTGCGAGACGGCAAGGACACCAGGCATATTCATGCAAAGTAGTCTCTATGGTGATCCAAAACTGCATGAGCCCTCGACAGAACATTCTTCGGGTTCGGTCGCATCGGTTGCCTCTGCTGCATCTGTTGCCAGCAACGATCGCAATGGTTCTTTAGGTGGTCACATGGAACAGCATGTTCCCAGCAATTCTGGATTGCACCAGCCCTCGCCCGAACGATCCTCGAATCCGGTTGCCGCTGATGCCTCTGCAGCATCTGTTTCCAGCAACGGTAGCAATGATTACGCAGTAAGTCACACGGAGCATAATGTTCCAAGCAACAGTGCATTGCATGTCTCTTCGCCGGCACATTATTTGAATTCGGTGGTGACTGCTGCCTCTGTTGAGCGTGGTTCCAGCCATGGTCGCAGCGATTCCTCGGTCGGTCGCAGTGAATCGTGGTGGTGCTGGAAAGCCAACGAGACATGTGACAATATGAGGGCGTATGTCCGTCTGAACGGCTTGACTCACATTTTCGTTGGAGTTTCCGCTAAAACTGGGGGGTCTTCAGTCAAGTATTTCTTCTTTGGGGACCAGCCGACTGACAATCTTGCTCGTTCAGTGTTGGGTGCGCAGTGTCAGTGGGCCGTTACAGGCTCTCACATGTGGGGTGGCCTGGGCGGCCTTCTGGAGAGACCCTGCGCGCGGAAGACTCTTTTCTTGTTGCCCGTGCGTGAGGAAATGTCATGGTTCAGGTCTGCGCTCAAGCAAGTGTGTTGGCACGACGGCTTGGAGGCAGGCGAACGAAGTTGTAAAAACAAGTTGTGCCCCCAAACATGCGGGAATCATCCGTGGCTGGCAATGGCCCTCCAAGAGCGCTTGGTTGAATTGCGTTTTGGCCCTCACAATTGGATATAAGAGTGGATGATTCGCAGTCCAGAGTTTCACACCTTGCTGGATTACCGCTCAACCGATAATGTGCTAGCTTGCCTTCCACCGAGGGGCTTGAAGATAGACAACTCGTCCGACCTTGCGCGTCATGTTTACAAACGGGGCAACGTGAACGTACGTGTAAACAATGATTTCAGGCCACCAATCAACATTTCGGACGATGCAATCCGTGCCGGGTACAACACGAGACAACACACACCTTATTGGTTGCAGCCTTACGCCAAGGCCATCAAGGAGTCGGATTGCGAGGTTGCTTCTGCATTAGGGCTCCAGGTCGCTGAACACCGGCAGCGGTGAGCTGGACATGCCCTCGCACGAGCACTCATCGGATTCGTTTGGCTTTGATGCCTCTGTTGCTGTTGTTTGCAGATATGGTCGCAATGACTCCTCAGCTGGTCACATGGAGCAGCATGCTTCCAGCAGCGCTGGATTGCACCAGCCCTCGCCCGAACGCTCTGCGGATTCGGTCGCCGCCTGTGCCTCTGCTTCATGTGATTCCAGCACTGACCGCAATGATTATTCGGTGGACGTCGCACCAGCGATCCCTTCGGGGCGTCGCAGGCGCTCTGGGCGACCTGGTCGACGCCGTGTTGCGGCCGGGTTGTTCCAGTCTTGGAGGTCTTTGGGGCAGTTTTGCGGCCTGGAGGGGTAGCGAAACAGCTGACGTGGGTGTGCCCCCAGGGTGTCGGGGCATGTCTGATTGCACGCGATATATTGAGCCGAGACGCCCCAGGAAACGCAACATATTCCGCAGCTGGCCGCACGGAGCAGCACGTCTCAAGCAGCCATGCATTCCACGTGCCCTCGCCGGAACGCTCTTCAGATTCCGTGGCCGCTGCTGTTTTATCCTCAACATGTTTTCAGCAGCGCTAGCAAGTATCATTCAGTTGGTCGCGGTGGTTCGCGATATTGCTTGAAGGTCAACGGGTTGTGACCGAATGAGGGACTACATCCGTCTGAGCGGCCTGACTCACACGTTTGTGGAGGTTTCCGTTGAAGTCCAGTATTCTTTTTGGGGGACCAGCTGACGACGACCTTCCCGTGGGAGACTCTCATGTGTTGTGGCCTGGGTGCCCTCCTGAATGGTACTTACACGCAGAAGACGCTTTTCTTACTGCAAGTGCGAGAGTCCATTTCATGGATGAGTTCTACCGCTCAAGAAAGGGTGTTGGCGTGCTGGTTGCCAGGCGGGCAAACGAACATGTGAGGAGGAGGCATGACGCCAAACATGCGGGAATCCTTCGTGCCTGGCAATGGCTTTTCGGCAGCGCGTGTTGGAATTGCCTTCAGGCCCACCCAATCTGATATAGAAGTTGACGGTGCGCAGTCCAGAGTTTCGCATATTCCTGTTGAATCGATGTACAAGCGACAACGCGCAAGCTTGCTTTCCGCTGACAGGTTTGAAGATCGAGAACTCGTCCGAACTTGCGCGTCACGTCTACAAAAAAAAGACGGCTCCAAGAGGACTTCCTGGAGGCTTTACGAAGGCTCAGCTCATGCACTGTCAGAATGTCTTGAATGTTTCGTGTTCTCTCCTTGTCTGGCCCCAAAGCCCACGACAGCCCAAGAGGCCCCCAATATCGCCCCCAGGCGGCCAGGGGGAACCACCCGAGAAAATCCCAAGGCGACCCCAGAGAGCACCAAGAGGTCTCCAAGGCGATCTTGCCAGATGGCCCGAGAGTGCCAGAAGACGGCCCAGGAGAGCCCCAAGGTCGTCCACGAGCAAGGGCGCCCTCGAGGGCGCGAATTATTCGCGCTTCGCGGTTCGGCTCCGATTTCTCCTCATCCTCCTCTTCTCCCTTGGGAGGCGGCGCGAGAGCGCCAAATTATTCGCACTTCGCGCAGCGCGAAGCGCGAAGTTGGGAGCCCTTGACGAGAGCTCCAAGAGGCCCCCAACACGGCCCAGATGGCTTGGAAGGAGCTTCAGATGACCCCCCCCAGAGTTCCTCCAGTGGTTTCCCCAGGCGCTGGAGGAGCACACAGTCCACTAGTATTATGTCGGGCGCCTCCCTCTACAGGGAACATTCAAACATAGTAAAAAACATAGTCTGGGGACGTTTTTTTATATGTTTGACTATTGTTGAATATTGTTTGACCATTTTTTCGGTGTCGTTGAACATCTGCCTGTAGGAGGACACGCCCGACCTAACACTAGCATGGCCGCACCTTCGCTCGATTTGTCACGAAACATGCGTTCCCAAAAGAAGGCGGACGGCGGCGCTGATTCACTGTAGGTCTCTTCGACATGTGTTGCCCCGCATGCCGCATACTGCGACCAGCTCCCCAAACACCCCAAAGAAGTGCCAATAGTATGGTGAGTGTTTTTTAATTCATTGTTTTGCCGATCGGCTGGCTGTTTTGGGCGCCTGTTTCGAGTAGGTGGAGCCTCCCTTCGTAGGACCGACCCACTGCTGCAAACAGTCGCACTGAGCAGAGGTCTGGAGCCAGACCCCCCCTCCCCCCCCTTCCTCCCAATGCCGAAACGCCGAGTACAAAAAAACGCTCACTGGAGTATCTTCACTTCCAGGTGGTTCAGACTGCCACCAGCGCATTCTACCACTCCCAGGTATCGGCGGCGAGCGAGGGGGGGAATTGAGAAGGAGGAGGCCTTCTCAGAAGGCGGCGGGACTTCTCAGAAGCCCTCGCGCCTTCTGAGAAGTTTTTGTCTGTCTTCGGGGAAGGCTTAGAAAACTTCTCAGAAGTCCGGGGGACTCCTTAGCCTTCTGAGAAGGTACGCCCCTTCTCACTTACCCCCCTGGCTCGCCGCCTAAGGTACAGCGGCCGCCCGGTCCTGCCATGTCACGGCGCATGGTGCGCACGGGGCGGGTCGGACCAGGGACTCTGGGCTTCTTGGGTCCTGGCGGCCGCGGCCTGCGGTGATCGGGTCGGATCGGACCGCCTTTGATTTACAAAAAGTGTAGCAGCCCCAACCTGTCGGGTGGGGAAGGCGTCGGAAGACGAATGTGTTTGGTTGATGTTTTGCCCCCGGGGAGTGGTTGGAGACCTGCTTGGGCGTCTCTCGGAAGGGACGTCTGCTCGCCACGAGAGGGCCAACACGCGCGCCACTTCAAATGGGATGGCTTGGACGGAAGCCCCTCACTCCGACCGGGGGGGCACAGAGGTTGCCTGGGGGGGTAATTTCGGGGAAACGAAAGGTTCGAGTTCGCAGGGATTCGGGTTCGCCAACGCTTTTTGTCGGGCCCGTCTTGAATTTTGACGGTCTAGAGTTCGTGGGATGTTTCTAGCGGGAGTTCGCGTCGAATGTCAGACTGGGTCTCGTCATTTCCCCGAAGGCCCCGTCACGCCAACCCGATTGTCCCGAACCCGAGTTTTACGCTTGGTTCTTACGTCTCCCCCAGTAACGGTGCCCTCGCGGAACCGTAGTTGTCGGAGACCTCACGGAGCGCCTCTTGGACAACGTTTGCTCGAATCGCATGAGCCAAAGCGCGCGCGATTTGAAATGGACTGGCGTGAGCGGAGACACTCACCCCGACCAGGGAAGCATGGAGGTTGCCAGGGGAGAATGGTGCTCTCGTGGACTTGGTGATCGTCCCGACGTGTGTCGGCCCAGTGTGGGCTTGCCCCGTGCGGCCCGTGGCGGCCATCGTGTCACCGCTTGCGCCGTGCTGCAGGGCGTCGGTGGGCAAGCACACGTTGCCGCCAACACACGTTCTCGGGATCGTCGATAGAATCACATGTGGCAAGACTCGTGCCCACCGGGAGGCAGTGGCGTGGACGCGGCAGGCTCGAGGGAACGGCGGCTCCCGCAGGGCGTCTGCTCGCCACGAACAGGCGAACTTGTGCGCGACTTCAAACGGATTGGCGTGGGCGGCAACTCTGCACTGCGATCAGGGGGGCACGGAGGCTGCCAGAGCATCGCGGTGCTCTCGGGGAACCACATATGTTAGATAGCAAGTCACGGTTGCTTCTGTTCGTCGTGCATCTCGAGTAAGTATCAGCGAGTAGCGTCCAGCCGCGCCCAGCAGCGCTCAATGGTGCCGAAGAACGCCCGAACGGCTCCCCATGGCGCCCAGTGACGCCATGTGAGGGAGATGCATCACGTCCGTTTCCCGCGGCATTGGGCGCGCTGTTGGGGGCCACGGGGATTACCAAAAACTTCGGTAAATCACATTGCAGCACTTGGCAACGTCCATCATGCGCACCACTAGGCATTGGCGTGGGCGCAGTGGGTTCCCCCAAGAGGTCTCCAAGACGGCCCAAGAGGCCTCCAAGAGGTCCTCCAGGAAGGCCCGAAGAGGCCAACGACATTGATTTTCCGTATGTTTTTACATGATTTGGGCATTGGTTTCTGTTCGGCCTTCCGACGGCCCGAGACGGCCTAACAGCCCCCAAAGGTCGCCCCAAGATCGCCCAAGAGGAGGCCTCCAAGAGGGCCCCAGAACGCGAAGGAGCGGCGGCTTCCGCAGAGGGGAAAAAAGGCCCAGCGAGAGCGTCTGGCAGCAGGACGGTCCGCGAGGTGCTGCGGCTCCCTGGCGCCGCGTTGCAGCACGGCGCCCGCAGCAGCGTGGGCACGAGGCGTTCTCGACTTCGACGTCGAGAGGGGGGCAAGACCCGCATGCGAGGGGCTCCCCTCGCGCAGGGGGGACCACCTTCGCCTGAGATGCGGGGCCTTCCGGCTCCGGGAGGCGCGCCTGCGCCTCCGCCCACGAGGGAGGCTCATTCGCTGATCAGCCCCCCTCCCCCTCCTCCCCCCCCCTCCCTCTCCTCCCCCTCCTCCTCCTCCTCCTCCTCCTCCTCCTCCTCCTCCTCCTCCTCCTCCTCCCCCCTCCTCCTCCTCCTCCTCCCTCCTCCTCCTCCTCCTCCTCCTCCTCCTCCTCTCCTCCTCCTCCTCCTCCTCCTCCTCCTCCTCCTCCTCCTCCTCCTCCTCCTCCTCCTCCTCCTCCTCCTCCTCCTCCTCCCCCTTCCTCCTCCCCCTCCTCCTCCTCCTCCTCCCCCTCCTCCTCCTCCTCCTCCTCCTCCTCTCTCCTCCTCCTCCTCCTCCTCCTCCTCCTCCTCCTCCTCCTCCTCCTCCTCCTCCTCCCCTCCTCCTCCTCCTCCTCCCCCTCCCCCTCCTCCTCCTCCTCCCCCTCCTCCTCCTCCTCCTCCTCCTCCTCTTCGTCCGTCCTCCTGCTCCTCCTCCCTCCTCATCCTCTTCCTCCTCCTCCTCCTCCTCCTCCTCCTCCTCCTCCTCCTCCTCCTCCTCCTCCTCCTCCTCCCCCTCCTCCCCCGCCCAGCCCGCACCCGCGCAGCCCCCCTCCGCGCCGCGAAGGCCTGGCTGTCCTTCGAGAGCGGTCTCCCCTTCATCACCCTGAAGGGCTCCGCACAGTCCCCGCGGTTCGGCAACGGGTCCATCGCGATCTCCTTGGACACGGAGAAGCAGGCGCCCGCTGTGTTCCACGACTCGCTGAGCGCGTTCCACTGCTCGCAGAGTGCCTGCTCGCAAACGTCCGAAAAACACCCGTCTACCTCGACGTGATGTGTCGTAGATCCCCCGCGGCGGATCCAGGCCAGTTGCGAGTAGTCACTTTGCGAGTAGTGGAACGCGCTCGTCTGGTCGAGAGCCTCGAGACGGGGGTCAATGCAAACGAGGGTCAGCCAGAGCGCCCGATCTTTCAGGTTCCTGCAGGGCCAGGGTCGCACTGACCCGGGCCTGGGCGCAGGAGCCTGCGGGATCTGGCAGGATTCTTCGCATTGACCCGGGTTTGGGTGCAGGACCTTGCAGGATTCTGCAAGGCTTGACTGGCCCGGGTCCGGATTGACCCGGGTCAGCAGATCCCCGATGTGTCTGATGAAACGTGTTTTTGCCTCCCTCACGGCCTTTTCTCCTTGGGGGCCCCGCGGGTTTCCAAGGCGGCCGCGCGACGGGCGCCGCGGGGCGCCGCGCGCGAGGCTGGGTGATCGAGAGTCGTTCCCAGAGATCCGGGACTCCAAAAGAGTTGAAGCGGCCAGTGTTCTGCTACTTTCGGCCTCCAGGGGCCTCAACGGGCCCCAGGACTGTCAGGAAACGGTTCGGGATGAAAGAGACCTAGGGCAGTTGTCAAGACCTCCGGGGGTACCCGCACCGGAACACGTGGAGCGCCAGATGTCCTGGCTCCTTATTCTTCATCCGTTCCGCATGGAGCCGAATTTCCCCCATCTCGCTCCCCCGTCGGATCTTCAACATAGCCTTCCTGCTACGGCTTGCTTCACGCTCCTTTTCTGCTTGATCCCCCTCACAGCGCGCTAATGATGCACGCCCAGAGCATAGTCCAGAAAATACGTCCAATTCACAGCGTACACATGCATTCAGTGCAGAGGCAGTGTTCGCGGCAGGTTCTGCCGCTGCTCAGTGATACGAGCCCTGTTCGGTGGAGAAATAATTGCAAAGCACATCACACCTGAACAGCATGTGGACGTGCAAGACCTCTTCATGCTGCACATGGGGCTTTGCCTTTGCCAAGTGGTACGCGGCCACAAGAACAGTGGTCGACTGGCATACGCACGCACGTAGAGCAGGTACTGGCCAGTGCCACTGGAGCAGGCCAGGGTCGGAACAGCGAGACCACCATCACGGCGTGAGTTTGAGCATACAGTGGGGGCCCATGCCAAGAAACACATTGCTGGCCTCCACTGTCCCCTGTGTTTCTGGGGGTTCTTTGGTTTTGCGATGGAAAGCGTGACGTCCCCACGCCAAAAATCAATGGACGTCCTGGGGGTTCAGGGTTAGGTTTCTTGTGGAAGGTTTCTCGTGGTCGAGCCCCTACTGTAGTTCTTTGCATCTTGAGCGTTCTTGCTAGCACCCTGCCCCGTCTAGGCTGAAAACCTAGTTGAACGTGCGCGCCCAGATCACACTCCGCTGTGGCCCCTTTTTGGGGTACTCCTTCGGGCATTCACTGTATAGCTGAAGACACGGACGACCCAGATAACATCAAATTATGTGTTCAAGGGCGACGTGTGGGAGTCCGTGAGTATGCCCCGAAGTCATCCCGACGTTGGCCTCCAGTGCGAAATGTGTTTCACCATGGGCTTGACATCCATGGTGACTTCCTCAACCCCGTCGCGGTCACCAGCACATGGAAAGTGTTTCTCAGGTGCACCATTGTATTCAGGGCAATGATACCGTGTGCCATCATTGTTTGCATGATGTTCAGTTGTGTTGGCAGTTGCAGTTTGTGCAGGTCGTGTCCTCTTGCGGGCCCGTGCGACCATTGCAGTATGCAGCATGTTCTTGTTGCCCGTGGCTGTTGATTCCGATTATGTGTATTGTTATTGTTTCTTCCCACCTTCATTATCAGTCTTCTCCGTGTTTGCATATTCGTCCTCCTCTTCTTTCGAAGCCACGTCGACGAATCAGCATGGGGCCCGAAGTGCCCGAAAGGTGATGTACACCAGGACGACGTTGGAGAATCTTCACGAAGCCGAGTGCGTGAAGTATTTGTTCCCGAAGCCCGATTGGGAGGACGAGGGTGGCAGCGGAGGAAAGGAGATACAGTAACGGTGACGATGACGACTTTGGCTTTCGTGGTTGTGACGACGAAGATGACGATCACGACGAAGCTGGTGGCGTTGAGGATCACGTTTGAATTGGCTCTGCCCGGCGTAGTTTGAACATATATTGCCGAGGATGTTCAGTTCGTTCTGGATGTTGAAAGCAGAGACCGACGACGATGACATAGAAGAAGACGACGGCAACGTCATTCTCTTCCAAGACCTTCAGAAAAGGTTATCCTCAGAGTAGCCAGTACCATCACCCCGACTGCGTTTGAACATCGTATTTTCATCGTCACCACTAATATTCGTCTTCGCAGTTTGCTGCGCCTTTGTGTAGTTCGGTCCTGGGTGACGTTGAGTATTGGTGGGCCAGCAGTGCACGAACTTTGAAGGCAACCTAGAATATCTCCACCTCATTTGATTTGTGTCCGCTCCTTCCTGGGGAAGTGGTCCGCGTACCACTACCGCAGTGATTATGGTGGGTCAGTGATCCTTTTCTAGTTTGGGGAAGGCGCATCCTTCGGAGCCCTCTGGAAGTCGCGCCTGTTTGGATGAAGTCGTGGGAGGACAGAAGCAAGAAACCGAGCAGTACCACCAGCAGCATGCGGGCAAACACCTGACCTTGCTTCTGGACCGTCCAGGGAAAAAACATGTATGATCGAAACGCTTGCCACATCTCTGCGCTGTGACATTGCACTGCCCATCTACGACCGCGAGCAGCGCAATGTGGAAGAAGAGGGGAAGCAGAGGGGGAGGACAAGGCGAGGAGCAGGATAAATAGGAGGAAGATTGTTCAGAGGCCTGAGGAGGAGCATGAAGGGGGAAGGGGAGATCAGGAGAAGAGAAACAGTCGATTCAGCAAGAGCGCCCTCTCTGTACGCTTGGAGGGGTGAGGGGATACGAAACCCCTCCCCCCCACAGGTCTTGTGCGAGGGGTCGAACCCCCCCCCCGCCCCCTCCCCCGCCCCCCATCGAAGGTGAGGGTCGGGGGTTCGGCTCCCGACTCCCCCCCCGCCGGTTCCACGAGAAGGCGGCCACGGCCGCCGGGACGCTTCCAGTCGGGCCGACATCACATGTCACAGCAGTTGTCCCATAAGCGACCCGCCCGCCCGTTGTCTCCCTGACTGGACGCCCGCCCGATTGGACGTCCCGTTCGTTGTCGTCGTCTCCGCCGCCTTCGTCGGTGGTTGTTGCACGTGTACCTTTAGCCTTGTCCCGTCAACGGGTGAGGGTTCCAGTTGATTTCCCGCCCAGCCGACTGAACGTTTCGCCCGTAGTCGTCGCCGTCGCTGTCGGCGCATGTGGTGCATGTGCCCTATCATGTTCATGTATCGAATCGATTTGCCCATTCCGCCAGCCCAGATTATCATATTGCACCATTGTTGCTATGTGCGCATAACGGGCGGGAAGTGTGGTAGGATACTCGAAAGGGGAGGATCAGGAAGAGGAGGCCTCTGCACGGCTTCTTGGGGCACTGTTGGGACCAAACTGGGTCGCGGACAAAACGCCTCTTTGGAAGGCTCCTTGGGGTCTATTGGGAGGCCTTTCGGGGGCCTCGTGGCGGCATTTATGGTACCTCCTGGGACCTCTTGGGGGCCCCGTGGGGCATCCTGTTGGGCTTCGGGGGCCTCTTGAGGGCTTATTGAGGGCTTGCTGGCGGTTTCGGGGGCCAACTTTCGAGAACGGCTCGATATGTCTGTTTGGGTTCCCCCTCTTGGGGACCTCATGGCAGCCTCTGGAACCCTCTGGGGAGGCCTCTTAGGCCGTCCTGGGAGCCTCTTGGGCTGAATTGGGGCGAGCTTGGAGGCCTCTTGGGCCGGAAGATTGAAAAGGCGGAAATTCCAAGATGCTTCACCAAAAAACAAGCAACCAGAATGCTCGTTGCCTCTTCAGACCCTTTTGGGGTCCTCTCGGAGCCCTTCTCGGGTGTCTTTGGCGCCTCTTGGGCCGTCTTGAGACTACCTTGGGCCATCTTGGCACGCTCTTGGTCTGAGGCCGTCCACCTATCTGGCGCTTCCTTGGGGCGCTCAGGGGGCCCCCAGGGCCCGGGACCAGGAGTTCCGGCATCCGTGACCCGATTTTGTTGGGACTTTGCCAGGAGTCTCCCTCCAGGATTAAGTGGGGCATGTTCCTTTACAGGAGGAATATTCAAAAATAGTATGAACAAAAGTCCAGGGACGATTTATGGACCATACTTGACTCTTTTGGAGCATTTTGGGAGTATGTTTTACTTCTCGTCCAAAGGCCGCCTGTAGAAAGGCATGCCCGACCTAACTCCAGGGGCCCCAGGGGCCGCCACGCGCGCGGCGATTCGAAACAATCTGAAACTCGCGGAGGTTTTAGCACGCCTCTGGCCTAGTGGGCCGCATGCTTGTCCCGCATGCGGCATGCTCGTCCCGCATCTTGTCCCATGTACTACGGGCGGCGCATCCCGCCCGCCCGCCCGCCTGAACATCCTGCTTATCGCCTTCGTCGGCGTCGGCGTCGATTGCCGGCGGCTAGAGAGGGGTAGGTTCGACCCCCCCCCCGATGTTCGACTTCCAGTTTCGAAAGGGGGGGATTCTCGCCGATGAGAGGGTGGGATCCAGATCCGAAGAGGAGAGGGGGACTTCGGAGAGGGAGGGGCGGGTCCCAGTTCAGACATGAGTCGATCTTTCGAGAATTCGGAAGTTATAGCTTTGGGACTGTAATCGAATCGAGGAGCCGTGCGGAAATATGAGTTGCCCTGCGAAGTGCGCGCACGTGGGTCTAGTTCGTGAATACATGTGTGTATCTAACAGCCCGAAGTCTTGTCCGCATGACCAAATGGCGAGAGGCGAGGTCCATCAACAGGTGCTGGCGACGCAGCAATATCCGAAGTTGAGCGCCAACCAGATCGTACAGCAGTTAGTCGCGCCAGGGTGACCACAGGACCACACGGCAATGAACCACAAGGCCGTGCACATCACGTGCCAGTGCGCTTGCACGCGCACATAGCATGAAGACGTGTGAGACAATGGCGTGGATGGAGAGGGAGGGGGGGCAGGGGGGGAGGGGGGGAGGGCAGGAGGAGGGAGGCGGCAGGGGCGGGGGGGGGGGAGCGAGAGGAGGAGGAGGAGGAGGAGGAGGAGGAGGAGGAGGAGGAGGAGGAGGAGACAATGACGGTTTCGAGCAGTTCCTATCAATACAGATCTCTCCTCTCCCCCTCGCCCCGCCTGCTCCTTCCCCTGCCACCCCCTGCCCCTCCCCCTCGCTCTCCTCCCCCATGCCCTCGCCCTATCCCCATCACAGCATCGAGTCTCCCCTCCTCTCCCCCCTCCCCCTTCCCCCTCCTCTCCCCCTCCTCTCCCCCTTCCCCTCGAGCCTCCCCTCGAGCCTCCCCTCGAGCCTCCCCTCGAGCCTCCCCTCCTCCCCACACAACGCATCCAGGCCCAGCGACAACGAGGCGCGGATGAAGGTGCTCCGCGCCCGGCGGAAGCAGGTCTCGGACTGGGAGCGCCAGTGGGAGGAAGGAGGCCCTTGCCCCGCCGGCGCTTGGAGGAGGAGGACGGGGCGCGGCATCGGCAGCAGGAGGGTGAGCATCGAGGGAGAAAAAACGCCACAAACGTAAGCTTTTGGCGCTCCGCGCGGATTTCTTGGATCCGCGCTGGGCCCCCCCGCGGCGCCTCCGGCGCCGCCCCTGGCGCGCTCCGCGCGCCAGGGAGGGGGTCCAGCGCAGATCCAAGAAATCCGCGCGGAGCGCCAAAAGTTTATGTTTATGGCGTTTTCTTTTGTTCTAGAGCAGCAGCAACTGCAGCAGCAGGAGCAAGGATTGCAACAGGAGCAGGTTGGCCCGCCAGCCCCCCCTTCCCGCACAGGCGCATTCGGGTTGGCCTCGATCTAGTACGGTGTCTAGCGCTTTCATCTCGGACTTGTGTTTTGGTTGTTGTTTCCTCTCCACCTGAACGTCGTCCTTGTCCCCTGCGCCCGCTCCTCACCATCCGCGCTATCTTTGAGCAACTCTCAGGCGCTAAGGATGAGTTGCTGGAATTGGAGGGTAAGATCGGGTCGGGCGAAAGGGGGGGTTTGGGAAAGGGGGGTTACGAAATCTGCTGCATGCAGCTGGTTTCGGCCCGACCGAGGGGCCCATTCCTCGATACATGGGCGCCTCCCGGCGCCAGGAGGCGCCGGGAAAATCAGCTACGCGAGCTGATTATCAAACCCCCCCTTTGCTATCCCCCCCTTTCGCCCGACCCGATAAGAGCAAAATAGGCACAAGAAAATGCTGGCGCTTGGGGAAAGGTTTGCAGGACGAGGACGGGGAACCTGAGGGGCGGTCGCGAGATCGGGGCGCCCCCCTGGTGCACACGAGGTTTCCCGCCCCACCGCTCCTCCTCCTCCTCCTCCCTCCTCCTCCTCCCCTCCTCCTTCTCCTCCTCCTCCTCCTCCTCCTCCTCCTCCTCCTCCTCCTCCTCCTCCTCCTCCTCCTCCTCTCCTCCTCCCTCCTCCTCCTCCTCCCTCCTCCTCCTCCTCCTCCTCCCTCCTCCTCCTCCTCCTCCTCCTCTCTCCTCTCCTCCGCCTCCTCCTCCTCCTCCTCCTCCTCCTCCTCCTCCTCCTCCTCCTCCTCCTCCTCCTCCTCCTCCTCTCCTCCTCCTCCTCCTCCTCCTCCTCTCCTCCTCCTCCTCCTCCTCCTCCTCCTCCTCCTCCTCCTCCTCCTCCTCCTCCCTCCTCCTCCTCCTCCTCCTCCTCTCCTCCTCCTCCTCCTCCTCCTCCTTCTCCTCCTCCTCCTCCTCCTCCTCCTCCTCCTCCTCCTCCTCCTCCTCCTCCTCCTCCTCCTCCCTCCTCCTCCTCTCCTCCTCCTCCTCCTCCTCCTCCTCCCTCCTCCTCCTCCTCCTCCTCCTCCCCTCCTCCTCCTCCTCCTCCCCTCCTCCTCCTCCTCTCTCCTCCTCCTCCTCCTCCTCCTCCTCCTCCTCCTCTCCTCTCCCTCCCACCTCCTCCTCCTCCCCTCCGCTCCTCCTCCTCCCTCTCCTCCTCCTCCTTCCTCCTCTTCCTCCTCCTCCTCCTCCTCCTCCTCCTCCTCCTCCTCCTCCTCCTCCTCCTCTTGCTGGCACCCTTGGCCAGGTCTCCCCGGTAGCGCATCTAACTCGAGGACTCCGCCACGCTTCTGCCTTACTCCGAGCACGGAGCGACTGCACCGACGTTCGGATCATGCATAGTGTTCCTTCCCTGCCTGAGAGATTGGTATTAGCGTTGTTCGTTCTCGTTCCCCGTCTGTGTGTGAAGTCCGCTCATATCCTTATTATCTCATCACATACCGCAGCAGTATCGGCTCAGGTATTGGCACATAATGACAGTGCGGTGCTCTCCGTGCAGCGCCCTGGAAAAGGGAGTCCTCCTCCTTGCCTCTACCGACGGACCCCGTATAGGATCGACCCCTCAGTCGTCTTCCTATACACACCGCCATGCGCACGGAGTAGTGGCAATGTTCGTTCAAGGGTAGATGTCGAGCCGTTGTATTTTGGTGAAGGGGAATGTGGCAGAGGAGTGCCAGGAGTAGTGTTGTCGTCAGACGGAGCTCTTCCCGACGCGTTGAACACAACACGGGCTAGCCATGTTGTTAGCCAGGCGTTTTGGGGGAGAGGTTTGCCGATGCGTTGTTGTTTGAAAGCTTGGTCATAGGCTCACCCATTTGCTGACCACGCTTCCCGCCCGAGTTGGGAAGGTCGTAAGCAAAAGCTTTGGGCCCTGGGAATTCCACAGAAATCTCAATCAATCCTGGGCCAGGTCGACCATCCAATAGTAGTGCGAAAGTGTTGGCAGTTTCGTCTAGCTAAAGCTGGGCGACGTGTTGTCGCGTGTATTAGCTGGATGGTGATGTGCGGATGGTTAACTTTACACTGTACTCTCTCTCTCTCTCTGTTGTTTGGGCACGGTGTAGAATATGTGAATCGTATGTTTGATGTATGTTGGACCATATGCGTTTAATGCATTTCGGGCGCCAGGAAGTCCTATGCTTTCGGCCCAAACATGTATCGTTCTGCCAGTTCCCCAACAGTTTCTCCTTTCAGTTCTACAGATCGCCGCAGCCCCCAGCCTCCAATATGCTTGACCCCGGAAGTATCGGCTCAACATTTTCACAGCAGTTTGCCAGCCGTGTCAATCGGTTCAGGTCTTGCGGCCCCGAAAGGGCGTTCCAGAGAAACCCGAAGTAAAACAGATTTCGATCGCCGTGCTTCTTCGCGACGCTCGGGGTCAGCGTTCCTCCCCATCCAAGGCCAGACCACCGGGGCGACAATCCAGTGGACGAAGTCGTACGAGCTCGACTTCGTCATGGACGGAGACCAGGCGCTGTTGGGCGATCGGCATGTGCAGTGCCCCGTACTGTGGCGGGCGGAGAGCGAAACGCGGCGTTCCCTGAAGATCATCCCACTCTTCTGGCACTGAAAAAGTTGCCCCCGCCCCCCCCCCCCGTCGAAAGAAACGTTCTCCCAAGGGAGACGGGTCCGGGACGCCGCTTGTCTCAGCGTTGGGAAGCGCGGGAGGAGGTTCCCGGATGCTGCCAGCCGAAGGTTTCGGGAAGGACAAGGACGGAGGATGAGGAGGAGGGAGGAGCGGGAGGAGCAGGGGGAGGAGAAGGGAAATGGGGATGAGGAGGTCAGAGGGGCACGGGGGAAGGATGACGCGGAAGAGGAGGAGGAGGAGGATTCGGAAGTGCGGTTGGGAGGATGGGGCGAATTCATTCAAGGAATTAGCACGGGCCCAGGTTCACCCGTTGGGTTTGTCTCTTCTCCCCAGGGTTTGTTTGCTGAGAGTTGGCGGATGTCCTCAGCACCCCAAAACATGTATTGGCTTACAGCTTACGTTATAGACGTATGTGCGTTATCAAATTGTCTTCGGGGAAACCCTGCCACTGTGCCAGCGGAGCATCGAAATCCATCCAGGGTGGTTCTGCCGAGGTCTCAAAACCAGGTCGGTTCAACCACGTTGGGGCCGTCGACGAAGAAGCGGTGTGATGATGCTGTAGCGTGGCGACGCCACAACATTGTATGGCCGTTGCGTTGTCTTGGGGACCTCTTGGAGGCGGTGATGGCATGCCGGAGATCTCGTGACCGTCTTGGACACGGGTTCTCTACAGTCGGACCGAGGTACAAGATCGAGGTCGGTTCGGGGAATGTGCCCTAATGTGTTTCGTGTTTGTTGGATGTTCTACTGCGTCTTGGGGAGGGTACCCTCGGATGTTCTGTGCGCTTCGGCTGGCGGAGGGTCTCGAGTTCTTAAAGTCGGCGATTCAACGATGGGGTCCTGAGGGATGGGGTCCTAAGGATAGGAAGGGATCCAAGGGTGGATTTGCACTGTCTGCGGCACCTTGTCCTTGGGACCCCATCCTCGGGTTGACCCACAAGGGGGTCCAGCGAGAAGGGGGTGGTGCAATAGATTTGGTGCAATGGATTTGTAGGGGATTTGTGGGGTTGCAAAACATTTGGGGCGTGCAATACATTTCGCGGCGCAAATGTATTGCTGCAGTTTCGCGTGCACTACATGACTTGCTCACACTGTAATACAATTCTCCAGCGCAGTACATCTGCAACACAGTTGCCCCAAATCTGTTGCACCACCTCCTTTCAGCTGGGCCCCCATGTTGGGTCACCCGAAATCCCTCGGGACCCCATCTTTGAACCACACCGAGGAAGGCTGCTCGTCTGCCCCCGGTCCGACTGCACCGAGTGTTCTCGAAGAGGCTCGCTGGAATTGCCGCGAGCACGTGTGGGCAGAGGTGCTGGGGGCCGTCCTGGAGACCCCTCGGGGCGGGCCGCCCGGTCGGGAGGGGGGGGGAGGGGGGGGAGCGCTCGGGGGCGGAAAAGAGGGGGGTGATGACTAGGGGGGGGTGGATATCATGGCGGGGGCCATGATATTTCCCCAGATGTCATGGCGCTTCTTCTTCTTTCATTACGTTTCTGGCCCCCCCGCTGGGCCGCGCACATGCCGCCGGTTATGATTTGCACCCCCCCTCTGGGACACCCCTTGGCCGCTCCCGAATTCAGCCTTCAATCGGGCACGTCCCTCTACAGGAGAAATATTTAAACATGGGCCCGACAAATCGTCTGAGGGCGATGTTCCTGCTATTGTTCGGCTACTTTTGAATACGGTTTGACTGTTGCTGATGTTTCTACCAAGATCCGCCTGTAGGAGGACACGCCCGACCTAAATTTAGCGAGATGATTCGTTTCGCAAGGCCTTGGGGTGCAAGTTTAATACAGTCAACGCGCCTAGTGAGGACGCGCGCCTTCATCTAGGGTGCCCTTGTGTCCGTGCCTCTGCGGCCACTCAGGCACCGTTTTCACTTGCCGCCCGCCACCCAAAAAATCCGAGCTACGGACTCCAAGAGTCTTGCGTCCTTGCCACCCGTCCTTCATGCACGTTTTGATTGTAGATTCATGGCGCCCCGCACCTGCGGGCAAGAGTGAGCGGGCGGCGGGGTCGTCGACAGTCTGCGATGCTCTGAGAAAGGCCGCCGCGAGCGCCCATGTTTCCTCGCACGTGACACAACGAGCCTGCCGCAGGCGCCGATGTTTGCGTCAGAGCAGCGCGGGTGGGTCGCGGGGTGCGTCGCGGGGTGGGTCGCGGGCGGTTCGCGGGCACGGGCGACGACAACCACGCAACAGCACGACGCAACAACAGTCCGCACCGCGGACCCCACTTCAGCCACGCACCCGGGGACAGGGAGTGACGGTTCGGCCCCCTCTCCTTTGATAATCATTTGGATCATGATACAAGGCGCCCGCTTTCGCCCGTGCCACTTCAGTCAGAGGCCAGCCGCGAACGAGCCATTTGAAGATTGCCGCCATGAAAAATATATGGTGCATCATTCAAGTTCGGTTTGGGTGTTGCCCCCGCTTTGGAGCTCTCGGGTGGGACTCACCGACTTGGAATACAGTCAACCCGGATAATAAGGATGGGCAACCTTCCCAAGGGTACCCTTGCATCCTTGCCCCTTCGGCCCATCCTTGGCCACTTTCGCTGTCCGCGCCTCGCACGAAAAGCCTCGAAACGGCCCTCCAAGGCGCTTGCACCCTCATCGCGCATCCTCATGACACGGGCCGACTGCACCACCGCCTCTCTCCAGGGGCTCCCCGAGGCCCGAGCGTGCCCTCGAGGGACGACGCGGTGGCTCCCCCCCGGCAAGTGGGCAGACTTCTTTGGGCGCCGCGTAATGGGGGGGTCATAAATGGGGGGGGGGGGGGGCAAGGGTGGTTCGAAAAGGTACCCAAACGGTACCTAAACGAGCCCCCTGGGGCTCTGGAGGGGCCCGAAAGGGGCACGAAAGGGGACCTTTTTCGGACCCCCCGTTTATATGACCCCCCCATTAAGCCACGCCCAACTTCTGCGCCGCGCCCGCGGAGTCGCGAGGGAGCCTCGAGCAGGGCACGGCGCTGCCGCAGACAGAAGCCCTGGGCGCGCGCTTGCGCGGCAGAGGTCCCCGCCCGAGTGCTCTCGCCTCTCCCCCCCTCTTGCCCTCTCTGCGCGGCCGGCCCCCTCGCTCCCTTCCTGGCACGCCGGCCAATGAGCCCGCTGGTTGCCACACACGCTCCTCCTCCTCCTCCTCCTCCTCCTCCTCCTCCTCCTCCTCCTCCTCCTCCTCCTCCTCCTCCTCCTCCTCCTCCTCCTCCTCCTCCTCCTCTCCTCCTCCTCCTCCTCCTCCTCCTCCTCCTCCTCCTCCTCCTCCTCCCCTCCCTCCCCCTGCCTCCCTCCCTCCCTCCCGGATTGCCTCTGCCTCGAAGCAGACGGGGAAAACAGCTCGAGCGGCAGGTTTGACCAGACAGAGTTGCCAGGTGCCGTGTGGACTCGTTGGGCCGCCGAGCTGACGCGAGACATCGTGATTGACGCTGGCCCATTCCCCTTGAAGGGGGCTGTCTTGCAGACCTGCGCGCACGCAGGAAGCCGTGCCTGGTCGGCACCTCGGCCAGAAGCCACTTGAAATGAAGGCCATGAGGAATGCAATACACGAGGCTGGAAGCTCGCAGACATGGGAATAGTGTTGAACATGGTTCAACTCAGCGTTCGCAACCGCTGTTGAGGCTGAGGGCCCAGGGATCGCACCCGAGGCTACCCCCATAATGTTTGCTGTTACGCGACCAGGGCACGAGGTGCCTCTCCAGAGCAGTGCAGTAGTGCCTCTGCGGTGGGTCACCCAGGTCGACACGGAATTCAAGTGTGCAGGTTATTCGGGTTTGATTCAAAGGCTGACGCCGCACTGCCGACCCCCTGGTCCTACTTCAGCATGGCGTTCGAATACTAACTGGCTGTTCGAAGTCTTGAGATGGCGAGAACACGGAAATCTTGAGTTCATAAGGGGAGCAATGCCACGCGCTACGGATTGAAATGGCTTGTGTGCTTCTGAAGGTTCTCCTGGGAGTCCGCCCTCTGAAGTTGTAGTGGGAGCTTCTTGGGTTGTCTTCAGGCCATCTTGGGCCCATTCGGGGCCACGTGGAGGCCAACTTGGGCTGCTTAGGGGCCTATTGAGGCCACGTCGAGGCCGTCCGAGGCCGTCCTGGTGCACTTCTGAAGCAAATTACCCCGCTGGCGAAATCCGGCCGAATCCGACCGCACCCCTCCCCAAAATTCGCCACGCCAAGCTCCCGGGGGAGGGGTTTCGAGAGGGGCAAGTTGGCAAGAATCTCCTGCGCCGAGTAACCCCCAGTGGTCGGCGGATTCAAATGTTTCTCACAACCGTGGGGGAATAGAAATCCAAACCGAGCCGCTGCTTACACTGCTCGTACTGGCCGGGCCAGGGCCTCCTCTTCTTCTCCTGCGTGTCCCTCCTGGTCCATTCGCCCCCCCTCCTCCAGCTGCTCTCACTCCTAGGCCTCCGAGGTAGGGTCGGAGGGTCGCGATGCGGCTTGATGTGGCGCCCCGATTCCTCCACGCCGGCAGCGCCGGTGCCTCGCAGAGACGTCGCCGCTGCGTCGGCGATGCATCGGCGGTGCGGCGCGGCCCTCCGACCCCCCTCTGCGCGGCCACGGAGCAGGAGGCTGTACAGTGCCGTTGTTTGTACGTGCTCCGCGTGCGGGTCATGTATTGAAAATGCAGGGATCTAGTATTGAAAGCAACGATGAGTTCATGCATACAGTCATCCACAATTTAATCATGGATTAAAAATCCTATTTGTTAAGAAAATCCGGTGCATCAAACATTGCCCTGTATGTCCTGCTCCGGCATCTGGTGGCCCCTGCCCCGTCCGACCCCGCTGCCCCACGAGGCCTCGTGCCGCCCGCCCCCCGCCTGCTGCCGCCAGCCTCGAGGTGCAGGCGTTCTCGCTGAGCCGCGCGGCGGGGGGCAACGGCGAGCGGGTCGTCGTGAAGCAGGCGCCCCGTCGGGGCAGGCTCAGCCCGACCCAAGAACAGGAAGCGCGGGGACCATGACCAAGACGTCGCGGGATCTCGTCGGCGCCGATCTCGTTCATGGCCCATGCCCGATCCGCGAGACTGTTCCACGAATGCCGCTGGCCGTGACGGACGATGAGCAAGGTCGACGCCGACGTTCCGCGTTGAGTTCAGCCTTGGTCTTGATGCGTGTCGTCCCCCTTCCCCCATCCAGCCACTGTGGCCACCACCTCCTCTGCGCGATTGTCGTTTCGTGTTTCGGCCCTGGCATTGGGCACATGTCGGCCTCGTCGCCGTAGCAGCGTCACGTCCAGCGGCTTGCAATATTCTCAGGTCTGCACATCTGATGCTCGTGGAATGCCGTAAGCAGGAGTCGCGGCCCGAACCATTGAGTCTCAGGTGCAGCACCGAGCAGCACCCACAGATCCACATTGTCTCTCCCGTTGCGTCGCGGGGGGGGGGGGCGATTACCCCAGCAGGGCAGCAAAGGTAAAGAGGCGGCTCGGGGAGTACAAGAAGGTCTGCTAGTGAAGACGTGCATCCCTATGTCTTCCCAGGGGCACCCTTCACCTCCCCACCCGCGGCAGCCCGCACTGTCTCCCCCCCCCCTTCCCCCTTGCATGCTGGCAGAGTTCGTTCTTCGGTGCCCTTGTCTAGCTTCAGCGCTGGCGCAGCCAACTCTGCTTAGCCGCCGACGGAAAAAAAGTCTTCCCATCCTCCTGCTCGTCTTCGTCTTCCTCCTCCTCCTCCTCCTCCTCCTCCTCCTCCTCCTCCTCCTCCTCCTCCTCCTCCTCCCCCCTCCCCTCCTCCTCCTCCTCGTCCTCCTCCTCTCTCCCCCTCCTCCTCCTCCTCCTCCTCCTCCTCCTCCTCCTCCTCCTCCTCCTCCTCCTCCTCCTCCTCAGGCGTACCAGGGGGTGAGAGCACGGCCGCGTGTACAGCAGCGCGTGTGTTGCAGGGGGTCGTGGCTCTGTGGCAGGGGCGGGGGCACGGCCACGTGCACCGTAGAGCGTGCTCCTCTCCGGCCATCTTGTGGTGCTGGGTCCTCGCTTTGAAGAGCCCCGCGCTCACTTCTCACGGAGGAGGAGGAGGAGGAGGAGGAGGAGGAGGAGTGGGAGGAGGAGGAGGAGGACGCACGGAGGAGGAGGAGGAGGACGACGAGGAGGACGAGCAGGACGAGGACGCGGACGAGGACGAGGACACGAGGAGGACGAGGACGAGGACACGAGGAGGACGCGGATGAGGACGACGCGGACGAGGACTCATGGAACCATCTAGAGGTATTAGTGCGGCTGCTGCTGCTGCTGGTGCTGGCGCTCTCTGGAAGTTTTGGGGGCCCTCTTGGAACCCTCTTGGGATCATCTTGGAGGCCATCGATGACAGGATGGGGGGGGCGTGCCCAAAGCAGGTCCCCCCTCAGGAGCCCGCAAACCGCTTCTTGGGACTCTCTTGGAGCGCTCTTGGAGCGGTCTTGGGGCCATTTGGAGCATCGTGAAAGCCATCTTGAGCCAGCTTGGGCTATCTGAGCCATCTTGGAGGTCATCTTGGGCTCTCTGAGGCCGCTCGGGGGCCTCTTTTGAGGCCCTCATAGGGCTCTTCGGGGCTCTTCTGGGGCGCCTTGCGGCCCTCTTGGGGCCCTTTTGGAGCTCTCTTGGGGCTTTTTTGGCGTTCTCTTGGGGTCCTCTCGGGAGCTATGGAGCCCCTCCTTGGGGCCGTCTTGGAGACCATCGATCAAAAAATTACCCCCCTGTCCCCGCGCTCCTGGGTCACTCACTCGGGCGCGACGGCGATCGCGCCGTGTGCGCGTCGCGGCCCCGGGCCGGAGAAGCGCCGTTCTCTCCAGGGCGGCGGCGCTGCAGCGCGAAAACAAAAAAACACAAAAAAACGCCCGGGGCGCGGGGCGCGCAGGCAGGACGCCACAGACGTTGCATTCCCTGGGAAAAAACGCACAGTGGGACAAAAAAGCACACACAGTGGGAACAAAAACACACACAGAGTGTTTTTGTTCCCACAGTGTGTTTTTGCGTTTGTTTTTGCATGCTTTTTGTATGCTTTTGGTGTGTGTGTGTGTGTGTGTGTGTGTGTGTGTGTGTGTGTGTGTGTGTGTGTGTGTGTGTGTGTGTGTGTGTGTGTGTGTGTGTGTGTGTGTTGTGTGTGTGTGTGTTGTGTGTGTGTGTGTGTGTGTGTGTGTGTGTGTGCGTGTGTGTGTGTGTGTGTGTGTGTGTGTGTGGTGTGTGTGTGTGTGTGTGTGTGTGTGTGTGTGTGTGTGTGTGTGTGTGTGTGTGTGTGTGTGTGTGTGTGTGTGTGTGTGTGTGTGTGTGTGTGTGTGTGTGTGTGTGTGTGTGTTGTGTGTGTTGTGTGTGTGTGTGTGTGTGTGTGTGTGTGTTGTGTGTGTGTGTGTGTGTGTTGTGTGTGTGTGTGTGTGTGTGTGTGTGTGTGTGTGTGTGTGTGTTGTGTGTGTGTGTGTGTGTGTGTGTGTGTGTGTGTGTGTGTGTGTGTGTGTGTGTGTGTGTGTGTGTGTGTGTGTGTGTGTGTGTGTGTGTGTGTGTGTGTGTGTGTGTGTGTGTGTGTGTGTGTGTGTGTGTGTGTGTGTGTGTGTGTGTGTGTGTGTGTGTGTGTGTGTGTGTGTGTGTGTGTGTGTGTGTGTGTGTGTGTGTGTGTGTGTGTGTGTGTGTGTTTTTGTGTGTTTTGTTCCCCCGCGCCAGCGCCTCGCCCACGCAAGGTGCGGCTGGAGACGGCCGAGACGGCCGCCACCGTGCCCGACGACGCCCGAGGCAACTTCGCCGACCCCCACGGCACGTGCCGGCTGGAGGAGAAGGTGAAGCACCCGCTGGCGCACGTGGAGCTGGTGGCGCCGCACCAGAAGTCTTCGGCGCTCAACGACCTGCTCCTCGTCCTCGCCGCCGTCGCCGAGCAGGGCCACCCGGTTTGCCGCTCGGGCTGCGGCGAGGAGGATTGGTCTGCGTTGTTCGTCACGCTGTCCATGATCACGGTGCCGGGCGACATCTCGGTGATGATCGAGGAGCCGAGTCTCGAGGTGTTGGAGGCGCTGGGCAGCCTGTCGTTTGACTACACCGCGACGGTGTTCAACCAGGGGGAGCAGCGCACCAGCGACGGGTCCGTGCGGCTGAATTTCACGGGGCCACACGGGCGCGCCTTCCGCATGCGCGGCGAGGCGAACCACACAAAGGTTGGCCCGTTGACTCTGGATGTGATAGCCCGGGGCCCGAGCGGACACATCTACGCCAACGTCGATTTGTCCCTGCAGCATGCGCACCAGTGCGTGCAGTACGACTACCCCGTGCTCACGGAGTCGAGCCAAGAGATGCTCCAGGACTTGGCCACGCGGCCACTTAACTTCTTTACCATAGCAGAGCTGGACGGAGAGGACTGTGGCATCTTCGTCGCGCAGCTGGCGCGCGGGGACTGGATTCACCTCTGGGTTGACATGGAGGCCGAGAGGCCGCACAGCGTGCTGCGGTCCGAAGTCCACCGCGAGGGCAGCCTGCTGCGGCGCACGGAGGTGCTGCGTTGGCACACCGACGACGTGGAGTTCACAACCGTGCCCCCCAAGGAGTGGGCGTGCACGGAGAACCCCGAGGCTTCCAGTGGGGAGACGCAGTTGGCGCACTTGGGCTTGCGGCAGGTGCACAAGAAGTCGATACAGCTACAGGACACCCTGTACGCGCTTCGCAATCTGAGCCGTGGCTTCGCCATCCTGGAAGTGCTAGGGCTTCCGGGAGACGTGGCCATCATGGTGGAGGAGCCCACGGTGTCCGACTCCGCAGAGTGGCGACGAGTCGCGTTCGAGTACAGCGCAGCGCTCTCGCAGCACAGCGGCGGCGACCCCAGCACAGAGGTGCCGGCCACCTACTCCTTCGACGGTAGTTTCGCTGCGGATGTGGAGGCTGGCAAGTTCTGGATCAACTTGCACTCTCCAGACTTGGATCCCTCGGCTCCGAACGTCTCCGTCTTGGTTGAGCCAGGCATGCTCTCGGTGCATATGCAGGACGCCACAGACAGCAGGTGCCTGAGATTCCAGGTGCCGAACGAAAACCTGGCGTCTCCTTGGAGCGCTCCGATTTTCGCCTCCGTGGAAGACTTGGGGCAGATGGCTTGCAACCGCTTTCTGATCCGAAGCGTCACTGGCGGCACGGACGTGGACTTCTGGTACTCGAAGGATCGGGGAAACGTAAGACTCGAGCTCGCCGGAACTTGGGTTTGCCGACGCTTTTTGACGAGGCCGTCCTGGATTTGGACGGTCTCGCCAGGCCAACCCGAGTCCCCCGATTTCGAGTCTTACGTCTCCCCGAAAGGAGAGCAGGAGTGTCTGCCAGATGGGCGTGCTATCGACCCAAAGCGGCCAGGCCGATATCGGCGCTGTCTTCACGGTCACCAAGTGGCACCGGTCAGAGCCGTCCGAACGGTTGCCGGCGTCGCGGTGGGAAGTTCCCAAGGATTGGAATTGTCAGGACGCAGGGCAATCAGGGAGCGATTGGGCGCTGATCACGCCGCAGCAGGACGTTCCCAGAGAGGGCGCACCAGCTGACAGGCGCGGCCCCGTGGAGGCGTTGCTGCCCGCGGGCTCGGCCATCTCCACGCTGGCCCTGGCGTGCGGGGCGGTGGGCGCGCTGCCGACGGCAGCGGCAGCTGCGCTGTCCAGGCTGGCCATCCGCCCGCCGCAGGGGGGCACCGCGGGGCGGCCCGAGCCCGCTGCACCGCCGAAGGGCGTCTTCGACCAGGACTTGGCGCACTTCTCCTTCTCCTTCGCCACGTCGACATCGGGGGTGGAAGGTCCGAGCATTCTCGTTGGGTGGAGGGCAGAGGGTGAAACCTGAAGTGCCGTCTCGGTCGATTCCCGAGGTTCGAGTCTGCAAAGGGTGCGTCACAAGACGGATTGATCCTCGAGGTGCAAAAAGCCCGTACAGTGCCGTTTTTAAAATACATGCTCCGCGTGCGGATCATGTGTTAAACATGCATAAGTTCATTCATAACTTAATCTGTATTCAAATCTTATACTTTTAAAACTCCTATGTATTTAAAACTGCCCTGTACGAATCTCACCTTGAGCCCTGCACCCGAGGAGGATGCTCCGAAGGTGCCTCGTCTGAGGGCCGCGTCTTCGTGGACCTGGCCAGGCGGCGGCTCCTGGTCCTCGGGCACGCCAGCATGCCGTCGGCGGGTATGGACAAGGCGCTCGCGCCGCGGCCACGTCTGCTCGATCACGATGCCAGTACAGTGCCGGTTTTAATACATGCTCCGCGTGCGGGTCATGCATTAAAAATGCAGGGATTTAGTATTGAAAACAACGATGACTTCATGCATAGATTTATACATGAAGTGATCCTGTATCACAATCCTACATTTTAGACATCATATGTATTAGAACTTGCCCTGTATCAAGTCGGGCGTGTCCCTCTACAGGAGGATCATTCAAAAGTAGCGAACAGATAGTCTGGGGACGAGTCTTTGAGTTTGTGTTGACTATTCTTGAGCATTGTTGAAGTATCTAAAAATTGTCGCCCGAACCCCCCCTTGTAGGGGACATGCCCGACTCAATGTTAGTATCGAATGTTGTTGGCGCCATTGGGCGACCGAGTGGCAGTGTTCCAAGCGATCGCCGCTCGAGCTACCTTTGCGATGAAGATTGCACTTATGATTTGCAGAACGCCTGGAACCTTGATTTTTTTGTCGTGGCCAGATCAGTTGTTGCCAGACTGTTGATCCATGGACGCCACCATGTTCATTGTTTTCTCTGTGCTAACTTATCCAGCTGCCTGCGGCAAGTCCCACCCACGTGCCAGTCCGGCATGTTTCAAGGGAGGAAAAACCACCCGGACCGGACAATTCGCGTGTTTTACACGGCCCTGGGCGTTTACTAAACGGCCTTGCCCTGTTTGATTCCTTCTTTGGGTGCGTTTACTAAACGGCTTCGCGTGTCGGGGTGGTTCTTATCGGGGTGGATTTTCTGCCCTCTAATGTTCGACGGCGGTTCTTCGAAGGGCAACCCGGTGCCGTAATCGGTGATGCCTCATTTGCCCAAATTTTAGAGAGTCCTCGTGGCCGCCTGGGGCGTCTCTTGGCGCCGTCGTGGGACCATCTCGGGTCCCTCCACAGGCTCTTTGAGGCCCATCTCACGCCCTCTTGAGTTCGTCCTGGGTGGTCCAGGGACTCTCTGGGGCTGTCTTGAGGCCGTCTTGGAGACTTCTCGGGCTATCTTGAGGCCCTCCTGGGCGCTCGTGGGGTCATCTTGAAGGCCCCTTGGGCCGTCTTGAGCCGACAGAGACTCGAAAATGTAAGAATGATAAATTGTGTCGTAAACCTAAGGGGCATCAAATGTGTTGGCCTCTTTGAGCTTTGCTGGCGGCTCTCGCGGAAGCTGTCGGAAGCCGCGTGGGCCGTCTCGATGCTACCAGAGGCCGTCTTGAGGTCAGAGTCGGGCGTCGTGGAACGCTGTTGCGTCACAGTCTGGGCCTGCCTTGGCTGCCTTGAGAGCCGTCTTAGACATCGTGCGCAGCCGCCCTGGAGAACGTCGGGAACGTGCCCGGGCGCCAACGGCCTCGGGCAGGGGAGGCGATGCGCGCAGCTGGGCGCGACCCCAGAAGCGGGGGGGTCGTCGTCGTCGTCGTCGTCGTCCTCGTCGTCGTCCTCGTCCTCGTCCTCGCCCTCGCCCTCGCCCTCGCCCTCGTTCTCGTTCTCCTCCTCCTCCTCCTCCTCCTCCTCCTCTTCCTTCTCTTCCTCCTCTCCCTTTTTCGCCTCTTTCTCCTCTTTCTCCTTTTTCCTCTCCTCCTCCTCGTCACCTTCCTCCTCCTCCTACTCCTTCTTCTTTCTCCTCCGTCGGGGGGTCAGAAGGGCCCGATGGGGACCTCGGGGACCTTCATGGAGGCTGTCGAGGAGAGGAGAAGCGACACGACCACCACCACCACTACCACCCCTGGGGCTGCCACCTCCACAGAGGAGGTCCACGATGCCTCCCCGAGCTGGGGATGGGGGATGTCCGCAAGAGCAATAGGCGGGCCCCGGCCCACCCGCGCTGCCCCCAAGTCGGGGGCGGAAAGAGGGGGGTGATGACTAGGGGGGGGTGGATATCATGGCGTGGGCCATGATATTTCCCCAAATTTCATGGCGCCTCTTCTTATTTCATTACGTCCCTGGCCCCTCCGCTGGGCCGCGCACATGCCGCCGGTCATGATTTGCACCCCCCCCTCTTGGACACCCCCCTCTTGGCCGCTCCCGACCAAGGGGCCTGCTGGCCGACTGGCCGGCGGACTCGGCGCGTTCGTTCGTTCGTACAGCGCCTCAGTGTGCCAGGCGGCACGGTGGCGGATTTGTTCGGTAGGGTAGGCGTGGGAAGTCGACTCCGCAGTGGCGAAGGCGTGATGCAACATGTCTGCGGGCGTGGGCCCCAAACAGGAAGCGATTGCCTTGCGGGTGTGCAAGCTGTGTGGTACAAGCTGTGTGGCGCAGGCGTGGTGGAAGCCGCGTGGTGCAAGAGATGTGGCGTGACCACTGAATGCGGCATGTGGTTCAAGGCACGTGGTCAAGCTAGCTGGGAAGAAGAAGCGAGGCGGCCACGGTCGCCGCCGCGGCGAGACCTCGATGTGCGGTGGAGCGTGCGTGGCGGTGCAAGACGGAGGCGGGCACGGGCGGCGGCCTGGCGAGACCTCGCCAGAGAGCCACCCAGCGCACGAGGCGGCCACGAAGCGGCCACGGGCGGACGAGGCGGCCACGACGCGGCCACGGGCGGCAGCATCGCGAACCCTCGCCGGAGACGCCCGGCGCACGAGGCGGCCTCGAGGCGGCCACGGTCGGCACCGTGGACAGCCCGCGGCACACCCAGGCGAGTCTTCAGCAAGGGGCGTGTGCAGTATAGCGCACTGCGGATGTGTGACCGTTGTGGTGCCAGCTGTGTGGTGCAAGCCATGTGGTGCAGTCTGCGTCGTGCGAGCCGCGTGGCCCGGGGGACGTGGCGCAGGCTGCGGGGCGCAGGCTGCATGGTGCAGAGCGCTGTGGTGCAAGCTCCGTGGTGCAGGCTCCGCGGTGCACGCCGTGCCGTGCACGCTGTGCGGTGCAAGACGTGTAATGCAAGCTGCGTTGGGCTGCCGCGGGGCGGCCACGGGCGGGCCACGGGGCGGCCACCCAAGAAATCGGAAGTAAGACCAGTAATGCTCGCAGTTCTCGGAGGTAAAGCAAGTCATTCTCGCAATTCTCGCGGCCATCGGTGACCCACGCAGTTCCCTGAGGTAAAACAAGCAGGAACCCCTTTCTAAGTGCGAGCATCGTCTGGGGAGTTGGCCGTGCGCGCCCAGGAGGGGGGAGGGGGGGGGAGGGGCGCGCCCCACGAGAGCCGTGGATGTTTCGGCCTGCGCAGGTGGTCAGCTTCTTCGACTACCAGGGTGACAATGGCTGGGCCTACACCATGAACCAGGGCAAGGACACAATGCGTTGCCCTCTTGCGCGACTGTACCAACAGATTTCGGATATTGCTGGGAATGTTGCGATCCTGGGGCTCGCACCCCGACGCAGTTGGCGCTGGCCTTGCCAGTGGAAGTTCGAAATTGGCGAACACTTGGTACTCGATTCGTTCGATGGCCCTGCGTACACATGTGGAATCATTGCCGGGTGGTCCATCCGCCGCGCGGCGCGGCGGCAAATGGAGATATGGCCTCACAAGTGTAGCTCAGTGCGTTGATGGTGTTACAATTTGCTCATGTTTGCACCCAGAGTCCGTCTTGACTCAGCCTTGGGCGTCTTGGAACGCTCTCGTCTCGGGGCCCCTCTGGAACGTCTGGGGAGCCTCTGGGGGCCATCGTGTCCCGTCTTAGCGCTAAGGGAGAGTCCTGCCCCAAAGGGTCTGCGGGGCGCCGAGAGAAATTTCGCGTATTGGGGACAGGACTCTGGAGGACCTGAGGACGCTTCACGTCGCACCTCGAGGCACGATAGCGGAATCAGAAATTTCGTGACGCTTCGTGACGAAACGGGTGACAGGAGACGCCCCGGCGCTGCTGCGGGCTGGCCGCGGTGTGGGACGGCGCGCCTCCCGCCGCTTTGGCCAGGTGGGTGTCCCCCATTGTGCCTCAGGGGTTCGCCCGCGGCGGCCGTGGAGGCCATGTCGGAAGGACCGGACAGGCAGCGCTGAGGTCTCCCCCCCCACGGGCTCCGCGGCAGGACGGCATTGTGGTGCTCGGGCAGTCGCTGGTGTCCACCGGCACTGGGGGTTGTGTGCCCGAAGGCCTTGCTCTGAGTGTTGCAGCCTTGTACAGCCCGTGTCTAACGCACCGTCGCATTCACCCCGGGCCTATTCGTCGCAGGCGCCGGACTCGATGCGATGGGTGCCGCTGGCCCCTTTCAACTGAGCGGTGGAGTTCGAGGGCTGCGCGCTGAGTGGTTCAGCCTTCCGCGTCTTTTGCCTCTTGCGTTTCCACCGCCGGCAGCCCGGTTTCCTGGGCGTCTGTCTCTTAGCTAGCCGGGCTGGCTGCTTGGAGTTTGGCGCCGCACTGGCGACTCACTCCGTTGCACTCGCACCCGCGGCCGCTTGTACCTTTTGGTTTACTGGGCGGCGCCTAGGTGCGTCTGCTGGTGAACGCAGAGCATTTTTTTCAGTGCGTGTGCAACTGCGCGCTTGTCGTGCAGGTACGATCCGGCCTGCCAACGTGGCGGTTGGGGTCGCCAATTCGGTTTGTGCCGCCCGCCCCGGACATTGCCTCTCGCCGCCAGACCGTTGCCGCGCGGCCGCAGACCGAAAAAGTATCCCCACCAGTCTTACTCGCCGCCGGCGCTCTCGCCCGCGGCTGCTAACAAAAAAAGTATCCCCACCAGCCCATCCAGAAGCGTTATTCATGTTTTGGCTGCATGTAGGCGATGCACAAGCACACAGTGACATATACACGTTGGTTGTCTCTGTCGAGGGTGCGGGGAGGGCGGCGACATGCGTTGTGGGATTCGAGATGTGTTGACTTGCCCCGTGTATGCCACCTTGGGCGGTCGCGGCGCGGGGTCCCGCAGTGTTGCCAGTGCTTTGCCGAGCGGGCTCAGAAAGAAAAAACAAACAACATGATCGACCCACGAACCCGGAAAAGAATACTTGTAGAAATGTAAGGCATGGCAACGCTTCGAAGACACATGATTGGGCGACGGGCAAATACAATGCTGAATGTATCGATCTGGATGTACTGTGCCGAGGGCTGTGCTGTGCTACCCCGTGCTGAACTGCGATGTGCCATGCCGCGAGTGTGCTCTATATAGCGTTGTGGATCGAGTCCTCCCTGGCATCCGAGTTCTGACCGAACTGATCTGGATCTTAAGCTCGAGCTGCTTGAGCAGATGGTAGCTGCCCCAGAACTAATCAACAGAGGGGACATGCCAGGAGGACGCGCCGCGGAACGTCCCAAGGGACGCGCCAGGCGACGTGCCAGGGGACGTGCCATGGGCACGCACCGCGGCACGTGCCAAGGGGACGCGCTACAGAACGTGCTAATGGACGTGCCGCGGGACGTGCCAGGGGACGCGCCGCGCGAAGTGCCAGGTGGACTCGCCACGGAACGCACCAAGGAACGTGCCAAGGTGCAATGTTGAGTGTATCGGTCTTGATGTACAATGCCGACGGTTGTGCTGTGCTGGGCCGTGCTGAATTGCGATGTGCCATGCCGCGATCGTGCTCTATATATAGTGTTGTGGATCGAGTCCCGTTTGCATCCGAGTTCTGACCGAAGTGATCTGGATCTTAAGCTCGAGCTGCCTGAGCAGATGGTAACTGCCCCAGAACTAATCGACAGAGGGGAAATGCCAGGAGGACGCGCCGCGGAACGTCCCAAGGGACGCGCCAGGCGACGTGCCAGGGGACGTGCCATGGGCACGCACCGCGGGACGTGCCAAGGGGACCCGCTACGGAACGTGCCAATGGACGTGCACCGCGCGATGTGCCAGGGGGACTCGCCAAGGGATGCCCTCCGGAACGTGCCAAGCAACATGCCAGCTGCAGTGCTAAGGGTATCGATATTAATGTACCGTGCCGAGGGCTGTGCTGTGCCTGGGCGACCTGGACACGTGAAAACACGCGTTTCGCTCAAGACGTTCTCAGCGCATCCTCATGCTAGACATCCGCCTGGGCAACCAGGACACGTGCAAACAAGCGTCTCGATCGAGACTTCCTCGATACATCCTCATGCTGCGGGACCAGCCAAGGGGACGCACTACAGAACGTGATTATGGACGTGCCGCGGGACGTGCCAGGGGACGCGCCGCGCGAAGTGCCAGGTGGACTCGCCACGGAACGCACCAAGGAACGTGCCAAGGTGCAAAGTTGAGTGTATCGGTCTTGATGTACAATGCCGACGGCTGTGTTGTGCTGGGCCGTGCTGAATTGCGATGCGCCATGCCGCGATCGTGCTCTCTCTCTCTCTCTCTCTCTCTCTCTCTCTCTCTCTCTCTATATATATAGATAGATAGATAGATAGATAGATAGATAGCGTTGTGGATCGAATCCTCTTTGCATCCGAGCCCTGACCGAACTGATATGGATCTTAAGCTCGAGCTGCCTGAGCAGATGGTAGCTGTCCCAGAACTAATCGACAGGGGGACATGCCAGGAGGACGCGCCGCGGAACGTCCCGAGGGACGCGCCCAGAATAATAGCGCGCCATCCCTGGGGGGCTGCGATTTGCGAAACTGTCGTCACTTTCGAGGGCTGCTGGCGAGGCCAGCAGAGAGGGCACTCGCCGCAGATCAGAATAATAGCGCGCCATCCCTGGGGGGCTGCGATCTGCGAAACTGTTGCCACTTTCGAGGGCTGCTGGGAAGGCCAGCAGAAAGGGCATTCACCGCAGACCAGAATAATAGCGCGCCATCCCTGTGGGGCTGCGATCTGCGAAACTGTTGCCAAGTCGAGGGCTGCTGGGGAGGCCAGCAGAGAGGGCACTCACCGCAGACCAGATAATGGCGCGCCATCCCTGCGGGGCTGCGAACTGCGAAACTGTGGCCACTTTGGAGGGCTGCTGGGGAGGCCAGCAGAGAGGGCATTCACAGCAGACCAGAGTAATAGCGCGCCATCCCTGGGGGGCTGCGATCTGCGAAACTGTTGCCAATTCGAGGGCTGTTGGGGAGGCCAGCAGAGAGGGCACTCACCGCAGATCAGGATTAGAGCTCGCCATTCCTGGGGGGCTGCGATCTGCGAAACTGTTGCCACTTTCGAGGGCTGCTGGGGAGGCCAGCAGAGAGGGCACTCACCGCAGACCATAATAATGGCGCGCCATCCCTGCGGGGCTGCGATCTGCGAAACTGTTGCCACTTTCGAGGGCTGCTGGGGAGGCCAGCAGAGAGGGCACTCGCCGCAGATCAGAATAATAGCGCGCCATCCCTGGGGGGCTGCGATCTGCGAAACTGTTGCCACTGTCGAGGGCTGCTGGGGAGGCCAGCAGAGAGGGCACTCACCGCAGATCAGGATTAGAGCTCGCCATTCCTGGGGGGCTGCGTTCTTCACGACGGTACTCGCCGATCCTTCGGGCCACTTGATGCAAATGGGTTGGGTACGTCGCAGGATAATTTTTGTGACGGAGATGGGCGGGGGGGTGATCCTGGTTTTCTTTGTTGGCCGCCGGTCGCCTGGGGGAGGGGGCGTATGTTAGTAGGGAGCAGTGGTAAATTCATCCCCCGAGCAGGGAAGGAGGGGCTGTGGCAGGGAGCTTCTGGCCCACACGTCCTAGATACTCGTTCTGTGCTAAAAAACTAGACTGCTGCATGGGCCGCCGAACTTACAGGCGGCCTTCGCGCCGTTTGTGGAAGGACGAGGGCCTAAGTGGGCGTTGCTGAATAAGTCCTTATGCTAGCATCGGAGGTTGATAGACCTCCTACCCTGACAGGTCGATTAGCAAATTGGTCGTTTTCGGTTCGCGAGAGGGCGTCGCGGCCGTCATTTTTGCAGGTCCGTCGGTTTCGGTCCTAGGCCGGAGGTTTACTAAAGGGAGGTTTGTTCACCGCTGATAGCACTCTACCTCGGGTCCCCTCAACGGGGACTTCGATAAACCAGGGCGCTGACGCGCCCGAGAAAATTGCAGCCGTGGGTCGAATATGTCTCCATTCTTCGTTCTCTTAACGTGGAACTTCCAGAGTCCAAGGTTGGCAGCGTCCTGACTTAGGGGGCTGTGACCACCCTCTCCTGCTCTCCTGCCACTTTCCTCCCCACTCGTGTCCCCCCGCGGGCCATGTCGCTCGTCGCCGCACCGGGCTGGTGGAGCTAGCAGAGATGGCCCGAGAGGCCTCATGGCAGGGCCACAGCGCGAGATTCAGTGGGCAGCGGCCAGGGGTGGCAGGTGCACCTTGGATGACCTTCCCGTCCCCCCTCGGCGTGGCATCGCTCGGACGCGTGCATGTTCTCGGCGTCGACCATCGAGCAGCATGTCAGGTCACCGTGCGAGACATACACGCCCGAAGCCGAAAAGTGCACGGGGAGTGGACGTCCGAGCGATGGCGCGTCAGGCGATTGGGCTGTCGTTTTGCGTGGTTTGGGCTCCAGCGGCCGCTCTTGGGCCCCCGGACGATCCAAGCACGGCCGCCCCGCGCCGTCGCATCTCGGGCCCCCCCCCAGCGGTGCGGTGACCACACCGTGTATCAGGAGGGGGAAAAACACACAGACACAAGTAATCGTCGATTCCCATGGAAATATAAGCAATTATCCCAGTGCGACCCTACCTAAGAGTTGGAGCCCCTAGGAAAGCAGCATAAGTAGTAACAGTAAAGCTAAGCTAAAGCTAAGCTAAAGCTATGCTAACGCTAAGCCCAAGCTAAGCTAAAGCTAAGCTGAAGCTAAGCTAAAGCTAAGCTAACGCTATGCTAAAGCTAAGCTGAAGCTGAGCTAAAGCTAAGCTAAAGCTAAGATAAAGCTAAGCTGATGATAAGCTAAAGCTAAGCTGATGATAAGCTAAAGCTAAAGCTAAAGCTAAGCTAAAACGAAGCTAAAACTAAGCTAAAGCTAAGCTAAATCTAAGCTAAAGCTAAGCTAAAACTAAGCTGAAGATGAGCTAAAGCTAAGCTAAAGCTAAGCTAAAGCTAAGCTAAAGCTAAGCTGAAGCTAAGCTGATGATAAGCTAAAGCTAAAGCTAAGCTAAAACTAAGCTAAAACTAAGCTAAAGCTAAGCTAAATATAAGCTAAAGCTAAGCTAAAACTAAGCTGAAGCTAAAGCTAAAGCTAAGCTAACGCTAAGCTAAAGCTAAGCTAAGCTAAAGCTAAAGCTAAAGCTAAAACTCCCAGGGGACTGGAGGAACCGCGGGGCGGATCCTGGGGGAACCGCCCGGGGCGTGTTCCACTGCCCGGCCCCTTGAGCTAAGAGAGTAAGAACCCTTCTAGGCAGAGCCTAGGTAGGGAAATATTTGAAACATGGGACGTGGGGGGGAAGTCAAGAACCCAGAAAATATAGGAAAATGTGGGAAATCCTTTTATTTGTGTGTATTTATCTGTGTGTCCCAGGGTCCCTTCAGTGTAGTGAGGCGGTGGGGATGCCAGGTGACCGCATGGCTTGGCCGGCGGCGAGCGAGAGGGGGAAATGAGAAGGAGGCGGCGGGACTTCTCAGAGGCCCTCGCGCCTTCTGAGAAGTCTTCTTATGCCTTCGGGGAAGGCTCAGAAAGCGTATCAGAAGGCCCGGGGACTTCCGAGACTTCTGAGAAGGTTTCCTCCTTCTCTGTTTCCCCCCTCGCTCGCCGCCGATTTGGGGATTCGGCGGAGGAGGGCGAGGAGGAGGAGGAGGAGGAGGAGGAGGAGGAGGAGGAGGAGGAGGAGGGAGGAGGAGGAGGAGGAGGAGGAGGAGGAGGAGGAGGAGGAGGAGGGAGGAGGACCGCTCGACCCTCCCTGGCAGCACGCGGCGTCTCCAGGGTTTCGACATCTGCTTCTCCCTGAGGGTCACCAGGAGCGCCTTCAAGCTCGACAACCCGTTCGCCCTCCGCTTCAGCGAGGGCGGTTGCGTCGAGCACGGCACGCCAAAGGCATCGAGCTCTGTTCGAAGAAGGAAAGCTAATTCGAAGAAGAAAACCACATAAACATAAATGTTTGGCGCTCCGCGCGGATTTCTTGGATTGGATCCGCGCCTGGGCCCCCCGGCGCCGCCTCCAGTGCCGCCCCTGGCGCGCTTCGCACGCCAGGGGGGGGGGTCCAGCACGAATCCGAGAAACCCGCGCAGAGCGCCAAAAGTTTCTGTTTATGTGGTTTTCTCGCCTTCTATCAGAGCTTGAATTACCTACCCCGCTTTCGCTTCCAGGCAAAACCAAGTCATACCACGCGCCTCCTCGTCAAGCGGCCTGACCAGTACAGGCCGTAGTTTGGCATCGCTTGGTATCTCTTGGAAGCGAGGGTGGTCAAAAGCGAGGTAGGTTTGTTAGCCCCCTATTCTAATAGTATAAACGTACAGCTGGGGAGGCCCGCGCTGATTCCTCTCATCGGCGCTGGGCCGCCCCCCGGCGGCGCTTCCGCCGCCAACCCCCTGCAGCGCGCCCCGCTCGCCGGGGAGGGGGGCCAGCGCCGATGGAAGAATTCCGCACGGGCTTCGGAAAGTTGATGTCTGTGTTAAGTCGGGCGTGTCCCCCTACAGGGGGATTTTCGACAAAAAATTAGAAATACCCCTAACATAATCACAAAATTGTCCAAAAATACTCTGGGGACTACTTTTTGATTATTTGTTGACCTTTTTGGGTATTGTGGGGGTATTTTTTATTTTTCGTCGACAATCCCCCTGTAGGGGGACACGCCCGACATAATGTTTGTGCAGCTGCTTACTCCTCCTTGGCTCTCTCCTCTCGCGATGCCTCCCCGTCTCGGGCCCCGCTGGCCAGGGCTGCCCACGGGAGTGGGCGGAGGGAGAGGACGTGGGGGCAGGGGGAGGACGCAGGAGAGAGGAGGGAGGAGGGAGTAGGGAGGGCAGGGGCGGACAGGGGGAGGCAGGGAGGGGAGAGGGGAGAGGGGAGGGCAGGGAGGAGTAGGGAGGGGGGGAGGAGGGAGAGGGGAGGAGGGAGGGGAGATGGGGAGGGGGAGGGGAGAGGAGGGAGGGAGGGAGGGGAGAGGAGGAGGGAGGGGGGAGGGGGAAGGGGGGGGGGGGGCGGCAGGGGGGGGAGGGGAGGGAGCCTTCGGGCCCGCGCCCCCGCAGGGTGGGCCGCCAGGGGGCGGCGGCACCCACGGCCGAGCAGGCGGGGAACGAGGAGTGCGGGCGTGGCCCGCCAGCCCGGGGCGCGTGCGGCGGGGCGCGCACCGAGAGGGCGGCACCGACCGGCACTCCCTGCGGCTCGACCCCGGGCGATCCTCCTCCTCCGCCTCCTCCTCCTCCTCCTCCTCCTCCTCCCTCCTCCTCTCCTCCTCCTCCCTCCTCCTCCTCCTCCCTCCTCCTCCTCCTCCTCCTCCTCCCTCCTCCTCCCTCCTCCTCCTCCTCCTCCTCCTCCTCCTCCTCCTCCTCCTCCTCCTCCTTCTCATCCTCCTCCTCCTCCTCCGTGCCGCCACGGGCGGCACGGCGCCGCGCCATTTTGTGGTGGAGCTCGTCGACGTCGGCGTCGTCGGACTCGCCGCGCTCTGCGCAGGCCCACCTGCCGGGCTCGCCGCCTGCTTTTGGTATCTTTCCCTGCTCTTTCTTGCCCCCTTTCGCCCTTCTTCTTTTGCGCTGGTTTAGGCCGCTGCTTGCCTGCAGTGGCCTGACGCCGCCCGACCTCTTCCTCGCCGCGGCCGCGATCAGAAAGTAGGCCCACTTGCTGTCGTCCCCGCAGTCCCTGCAGATGTGCCTTCACGGCGGTCGCGTAGTCCTCCGCAGCGGCATCGGGTTCCACCAATGGTGGCCTGTGGTGGTCGTGACCCCCGCTCGGCCGGGCTTGGTTCGGGTATGGCCAGGACCCTGAGTAAGGGGACCCGGTTAGTGGTAGGGCCCTGGGGCCCCTCAATTGGCCAGATTCACTAAACCAGGTTTGCTGTAACTGGTGTTTTTCGGGTGGCGGCAGTTCCGGTTAGCGGAAATGGGACGGGGGGGCGCCCCCGGTACAAATCACTAAACCCGGTTCTGCCAACGCCCGATTGGTTGGGGAGGGACCTCGCTCCGCAAGGCGAGTTCTCAACACGTGCAGGGGCCTGGCCGTCGCTTTCACCTGGCCAAGGCGGCGGGCCTGGCTTGGTCTACACTTCCTTGCCGTACTTTTTGAAGAACTCGCTGTCCAACATCGCGGCGTTGTGTTCCGAGGCAAGGGCCTGCTGTTGGCGGCAGTCTCTCCAGGGCCCGCGGCCACCTCGACGTTCCCTTTCAGGGTAGCTGTCCAAAACCGCGGCGCCCTGTGCCGAAGCGGTTGCAGTTGTAGGCTCTGCGCTCCCACTTCTTCCTTGCTGGTCTCCTCTTGGCTCGAGTTTTCATTGGAGTCGAAACTGTGTACGCAGCCTGGAGCATCAGGGCCGGCCTGTCCGATTTAGTCGGCGCTGCTGGGCGTCGTGCCGATGGAGGGCAGAGGTGCCGCCGGCCCGGCAGGTCCGGCGTCGTCTTCGTCCAGGTCGTCGACCGCCGTAGCAGGCCCAGACGGGCCTGCATCACTCAGAGTCGAAGAATAACAAACGGCAGAAACATAAACTTTTGGCGCTCCGCGCGGATTTCTTGGATCCGCGCGGAGCGCGCCAGGCGTGGCGCCGGAGGCGGCCCAGCGCGGATCCAAGAGATCCGCGCGGAGCGCCCAAAGTTGATGTTCATGACGTTCTTTCTTCTTCGGCAAAGGGCAATCGCCCTGCGCATGATAAGTGGGGGCACGCAGAAAAGGCGGGGGAAGCCGCGCGGAGGAATATGAGGAGGAGGAGGAGGAGGAGGAGGAGGAGGAGGTGGGGGATGACAGAGAGAGGAGGAGCAGGAAAGGAGGGGGGTAGAGAAGGGGGAGGAGAAGGAGGAGGAGAAGGCGGAGCAGGGAGGAGGAGGAGGAGGGAGGATAAGGAGGAAGAGAAGGAGGAGAAGGAGGAGCAGGGAGGAGAAAGAGGAACAAGGAGGAGAAGGAGGAAGAGAAGGAGAAGGAGGAGGAGGAGGAGGAGGAGGAGAAGGAGGAGCAGGGAGGACGACACGGATGAGGCAAAGGACGGGGGAGGAGGCGCAGACGGACAAGGAGGAGGAGAACAAAGCGAGGGAGGAGGGGGAAGGAGGGAGAGAGGGCGGGGTCGAACTCTCTCGTGAGCCTCGGGGCCGATGGCGAGCAGCACCGCGCTGCGGCTCGGGGCCCTCCTGGGCTTCGTCCCGGCCCTGCTCGCTCGGGGCGCCCTGCCGCACTCCAGCACGCCCAAAAGGGTGTCCAGCGGGCAGGGGGTGGTGAAATAGATTCGGGGCAATAGGGCTGCCATTTGGACCATGTTAGTAGAATACTGTTTGAACATTTTAGAGTGCTGTTTGACCTTCTGTTTGATCATGTCGTGGTTTTTGTTTGAGTTGTCTTTAGTGTTTATTCCAAGATCCCCCTGTAGGGGGACAGGCCCGACTTAAAGATGCGGCCCTCATGGCGCCACCTGGGGAAGGCCAGAGTGCTGCCTCTCTCCTCGGGGAGGGGCACTCCGACTCCGGCGCGTGGTCGTCGGTCAGGGCGCCCTCCTTCGGCTGGCCGCGGTCGTTCGCTGCGCGCCACGCTCGGGAGTCTCGGCCCCGACTCGTAGGGTCAAGTCGGGCCTGTCCCTATACAGGAGGAATATTCAAAAAGAACCCAAAAGTACTCTGGAGGCGAGTTTTGAGTATTTGTTGGCTAGTTCGGAATGTTGTTTGACCATTATTGTTGTTCGTTTAGAGTCCGCATGTAGGGGGACATGCCCGACCTAACCGTGGGGCTTCCCGCTGGCTAACCAAGCGAGGCAACACGTGCGACACGCCTGCGTCCACCCAGGATGGGCAAGGCACGTGGCATGGATCTTCGGCTGCCTCTGCTACGTGACCGTACCCGTGCAGCATGTGAGGACGCCGTGGTTGGTGGGACCTCATTCTCTCACTGCCTGTGCCTTCTGGCCCGCCTCTATTCGGCGGCGAGCGAGGGGGGGAGGTGAGGAGGAGAAGGCCTTAGAAGCCCTCGCGCCTTCTGAGGAGCTTTCTGTGCCTTCGGGGAAGGCCCAGGAAGCTTGCCAAAAGGCCAGGGAACCTCCGAGCCTGCGCAGTAGGACCGCCCCGCCCCTTCTGACTTCCCACCCGGGCTCGCCGCCGACCGCCTTTTCTGTTGACTGGTCCGTTGCGTTCCCCTCATGTTGACCAGTCCGCTGCATTGCACGCCGCTCGTTGGACGTAGGTGTTCATGGATTCCCAGATCCCAATCTACGAAAGAGCGTGTTCTACCGCAGCTGGCGGAAAACCGAGGTGGGTCACCACCGGTTCGAACCCCTCCCCCCCCCAGTTCATCATGAAAAGGGGGGGGTAACTACCGGTTCGAACCCCCCCCCCTCGAAAACCGGGGGGGGTCACTACCGGTTCGAACCCCCCCCCCTCGAAAACCGAGGGGGGGTGCGGACAGTGGTGGGGACGGTGGTGGTGGGGACAGTGGTGAGGGGACAGCGGGACAGTGGTGGGGACAGCGGGACAGTGGTGGGGACTGTAGTGGTGGGGACGGACAATGGTGGGAACAGCAGTGGGGACAGTGGACAGTGGTGGTGACGGTGGTGGTGGGGGCAGTGGTGTGGGGACAGTGGGAGGTGGAAACAGTGGGACAGTGGAGGGTACAGTGGTGGTGGGGACAGTGGTGAAGGCGGTGGCGAGGACGGCGGTGGGACAATGGGACAGAGGTACAGTGGGAACAGTGGTGGGGACAGTGGGGACAGTGGTGGGAACAGTGGGACAGCTCAGTGGGACAGCGGAGGAGTCAGTGGGACAGTGGGGATAGTCGGGCAGTGGTTGGGGCCGTGGAGAAAGTGGGGAGAGTGGAACCGTGGTGGGAACAGTGGCGGGGACAGTGGGGACTGTGCGACAGTGGTGGGAGCACTGATGGGGACAGTAGGGACGGTGGTGGAACCAGTGGGGACAGTGGTGGTGAGGACAGTGGTGCTGGGAACAACAGTGGAGGATGTGGCGCTGACGGTGGTAGGGACCGGGAGTCGTTTGCTGGCGGTGAGTGGGGGGTTTGACCCCCTCTCCAGTTTTCGAGGGGGGGGGGGGGGGGGGGGGGGGGGGCGAACCGGTAGTGACCCCCCCCGGTTTTCGTGGGGAGGGGGGGGAGGGGTTAGGGGAGGGGGGGGGTTTTTGCTGGGGCAGGGGAGGGGGGGGGGACCCCCGGGTTCCGGAGGAAGAGGGGGGCAATTTTCCACAGTAAAGCGGCAGTGGATCACGCTCTCTCCAATCTACTCAAGCGCCTTCCTGCTTCAAGAATCACTGTGTGTGCGTGTGTGTGGTCCCTCTGTTTGTCCAAAACGCTGCTGTCAAGCGCGGGGCCCGCGCGGCGGAGTGTGACGCGCCGCCCGCCCTCACCGGCGACTGCGCCAGCCCTTGTCCCTGCCGCTCTTCTCCGTGCGGTTCTTCCGCGGTGGCGGGGGCTCGCAGTATCCGCACTCGTAGACTTTATCTCATGGACGGCGTGTCCACACAGCCGGCCTGCACCAGCATTGCAGTCGCCTCCTCGTCCTCCTCCTCCTCCTCCTCCTCCTCCTCCTCCTCCTCCTCCTCCTCCACCTCCTCCTCGTCCTCCCCGTAGCTCCTCGGGCCCCTTCCCGCCGCCGCCTCCTCCTCCTTCTCCTCTTCTCCTCCTCCTCCTCCGCCTCCTCCTCCTCCTCCTCCTCCTCCTCCTCCTCCTCCTCCCTCCTCCTCCTCCTCCTCCTCCTCCTCCTCCCCCTCCTCCTCCTCCTCCTCCTCCTCCTCCTTCCTCCTCCTCCTCCTCCCCTCCTCCTCCTCCTCCTCTCGGCTCCTCGGCCCCTTCCCGCTGGCGGCCTCCTCCTCCTCCTCCTCCTCTTCCTCCTCCTCCTCCTCCTCCTCCGCGACGCTCGCCGCTGGGCGCGCCGCTCACCTATGCCTCCCTCTTCGGGCGCGTCTCATCCTCGACCTCGCCCGACGGGGGAAGCTCCTCCAGCGGAGGCTCCCAAGTCGCGCTGGCCGCTGGCCGGCCGGCGGAGGCTGCGGGCCGCCCGAGGGCGGCGTTGCCCCGACCGACCTGCGGTCCTTCCCTCGTGCCGCCGCCTTTTGTGGTCCGCCTGCGGGCCTCTCTGGCCGTGGGGGGGGGCCTCTTGGCCAGTCGACCTCCTGGCCCTGCTCCGCCGTCGCTTCCTCCCTCCTCCTCGTTCCTCCTCTTCCTCCTCCTCCTCCTCCTCCTCCTCCCTCCTCCTCCTCCTCCTCCTCCTCCTCCTCCTCCTCCTCCTCCTCCTCCTCCTCCGTCTGGCTCGGGCGGTGAAGCGGCCACGCCTGCATTGGAGAGAGGCGAGGCGAGCTGCTCGCACGGAGTCCTCCCCCCAGCTCCTCGCACAGCGCCTCGCTAAGGCGGGGTCGCGGCCGTGCTGGTTCTGCGGACGGCTCGCGGCGCTGTTGCCTTCGCGTTCCCCCCATGGCTTGGCCCGATCTCGCGGCAGGCGCTGCAGGGCCCGCCATCCTCGAGGCGCAGGTGCCCAGCAGGAGGCGCACACTGAGCGTCGGCAGGGCCCGCCGTCCTCAAGCCGCAGGCGCCCAGCAGGAGGCGCACACTGAGCGTCGGCAGGGCCCGCCGTCCTCAAGCCGCAGGCGCCCAGCAGGAGGCGCACACTGAGCGTCGGCAGGGCCCGCCGTCCTCAAGCCGCAGGCGCCCAGCAGGAGGCGCACACTGAGCGTCGGCAGGGCCCGCCGTCCTCAAGCCGCAGGCGCCCAGCAGGAGGCGCGCACAAAGCCGAGCCCCTCGCCCGTCCCCTCTTGAGCCGAGATGGCTTGAGAGACAGGGGGAGGGAGGGGGGAAGAGGAGGGCACGGAGAACGAGCAGCAGGTTGCAGGGAGGCATGCAAGGGGGGGCACGCGCGAGCAGGGCAGCCATGAGGAGGAGGGAAGAGGGAGGGAGGGAGGTTCGATAAGAGGCGGAGGGGTGGAAGCTGAGGAGGGGCGAGATGGGGAGGGTAGGGTGGATGAGGCAGCGGAGCTTCGGGGGGGGGGGACGACCTCGATGATGGGAAGGAAGGTGCCCCCCCCTTTGCTCATGAAGCGTCCCAGGGAGCCCGGCGATGTACGACGTCGCTCGGGAGCGCGAAGGCGGATCCTACAGACAAGGTCGTAGACATCCTCATTTCGGACAGCCAGGCTGGCGGGCGACGTGTCCCCCTGCAGTCCGGGGTGTTGTCTTGAGTCGGGCACGTCCCTCCACAGGAGGAAGATTCACGAATGGTCCAAAAATAGTCGGGGGACGATGGTTTATGGATCTGTTTGGCAAGGTTTGAGCATTGTTTGTTTGTTTTCGTCCGGAATCCGCCTGTAGGGGCACGCGCCCGACCTGAGGGTTGTCCCACGGCTGATGCTGGCCCTCGCGTCGTGTCACTGGCCACCCCCTTTCCTCGGCAGCGAGCGAGCGAGACGGAGAAGACCCTCTCAGAAGGCGGTTTGGCTTCTCAGGAGGTGGTTGGGCGTCGCTGTCCTGTGGCCCCTTGGGCGACTCTCGAGATTTTCTTCGGAGTTCCCGGGCGCTTATCGACGAGGCCACGTTGAGCCATGGCGGCGGCTATAAGGTGGCATTCATGGGCTGTCTGGAGAGCCTTGGGAGATGCCCCGAAAATCGCCGGGCCGCCCGAGAAGCCCCGAGAGAGTGCACGCAGCACCGTCCGAGGAGAGGGGAGGGGCATCACTGGAGGCTCGCAGAGAAGCCCGACCCGGCAGCACTTGGCAGTCTGCCACGCCCGAGCGCGGCACGGGGCACGGAGGCAGTCCTGTGTGGTCCAGAACCCGGACAGCAGGGCGCCCGAAGGGCGTGGAAAGGCCTAGCGAAGAATTCTCGAAGGACCTGGAAGAGGAGGAGGAGGAGGAGGAGGCGGAGGAGGAGGAGGAGGCGGAGGGGGAGGAGGAGGAGGAGGAGGACCCCCTCCTCCTCCAACTTCTGCTGGTGGTGGTGGTGGTGGTGGTGGTGGTGGTGGTGGAGAACAGGCCCATCACTTGACCAATCGAGACAGCCCAGCGGCAGAGAAAGGCGGCCGAGGGGGCTGGGAGGGACGGAGGGGCGGAGGAGGAGGAGGAGAAGGAGGAGGAGGAGGAGGAGGAGGGGAGAGAGCTGCCGAAGGACCACCTGGAGAGCTTCCGAGCACGCGCATGGGGAAGTGCCCAGGAAAGGTCTGCAGGAACCCGCCGCCGGCTCGCACGGCCTGCGCCGACGCTGGAAAGCGGAAGCTGGAACGACCTCCGGGGTTGCCCTGCGGCTCCGGCTCTTCAATCTGACACCCTCTTGCATAGCTCTCTGCTCGCAGGCCTAGAGATTGACACCAACACCAATATCGGCGAAGTGCATCCACCGAGGGAGGAAGATCCCGATCTCGGTGATGGTGGTAATATTCTGGCTTCCAAGGTGGACGAAATATTGCCACCAACACCGAAATCGAGGATCGTCTTCCCCCTGTGGAGGCAACCCCTTGTGTTGGTGTTGGTGCCCATTTCTAGGCCTCCAATCTGCGAGCTATCGGGGAATCTGAAGGGCAGCCGCAAGCGTCTCAGATGGCGCGCCCCCGATGGGCCAGGCGGTGGAAGCGGTCGTCGCCGGCAGTCGAAGGGCCGAGGGTGCCGCCAGCAGACGGGCGAGCGAGGCACGCGTTTGTGCCAGCGGCGCGCGAGCCGCGAGTGTTGAGGACGGAGCGGCTGCGGGAGGGTGGGGAGGTCGAAGAAAAAAAAAACGATACAAACATGAACTTTTGGCGCTCCGCGCGGAGTTCATGGATCCGCGCTGGGCCCCCCCGGCGGCGCCTCTGGCGCCGCCCCTGGCGCACTCCGTGCGCCAGGGAGGGGGGTCCGGCGCAGATCCAAGAATTTTGCGCGGAGCGCCAAAAGTTTACGTTCATGGCGTTTTGTCTTCTTCGACCAGAGGACGAGCGGAAGGAGGAGGAGGAGTTGCCAGGGACGGGCCTCAGACTGCGCCATGCTCAGCCGCTCTCTGCTCTTGTTGATCTCGGCCGGAGGGCGAGGGCTCGGATGCTGATTCATGTGTTTGCACGCGTCATCATCCCCTTCGGCACCCGTGCTTGTTGCATGAGACATTGATGCATTGCCCACTGCTTGCTCGCTGAGGAAGAGGAGTAAGGAATGGAGCGGCTGAGGGAGGAGAAGAGGGGGAGGTGCGGACTGGCGATCCCACAGTGTTTTGGTTGTTTGCCGCTGTGTTTTCCTTCCGATGAGCACGAGTTCGTTTGCACGTCTCCCGTTTCTCGGCTGCTTGGGGCTTCTCGCTTTCTTCGCCCTATATCGAGGGGGCGAGGAGGACCAGGACCTGGGACCTGGGATTGAGCTCTGGTGCTGGCTTTGTTCGACACTTCCAAAGGACCAAAGAACTAGCTCTGAGGTGGTTGGTGTGCGCTACTCGGGCGCCCGGCGAGTGGCACGTGTGGCTGGGAGGAGGGAGGGGGTGTGCTGTCGTGCGCGGCCCCTGTCCGAGACAGTCTTTTACGGCCCCGTTGGCGTACCGAAGTTGGGCGACGCGCAACCACACGTTCGCGCACACACGCACACACACACACACACACACACACACACGCACACACACACACACATAAATATATATATATATATATATACAGATGCGCAATGTCAACGCCTCGCGTCGCGTACTCTGACTGCACGTCGCTCTCTCGTCCACCAGTGCCAGCACAAGTCTCGGGCAGCTGCCGCCACAGCCTCGTGCGAGAGTGCCTCGGAACAGCGATGATAGCCGCGAACGGTGCTGCGGTGACTCTCGCAGCGCGATCAAGTAGCGAACTTGGCAAACCGTCAGAAGGACCATGTACCACATCTACGGATCTACGGCAGGAGTTATCCGCGAGTAGCTTGCATTCGGCGGCCTCGTGTGTAGAGCACGAGTTGATCGCATAGTGCGCCCCTTCGCAGCGGGAATGCCACCAGAGTTAACGATCAGTGGAATAACGATCCCAGGTAGTAATCAGACATAGTCTTCCTTTCTAAGGCAGGCGTCGATGGTTGGGACATGGCATGGGGCAGGCCCTGATGGGCGTGACTTTCAAGAACTTGGGAAAGGGAATCACCTCGCAGCTGACGATCACCGGCTGGTCTACCGAGCCCGCAGACGAGCGGATCACGGCCGCCCCGCCCCGTCCTCTTTGACAGACCAGCGTTGGTTCAAATGTTGCACACGGTGAAGAGATGGCTCGTCCATAGAAGGAGATCAAACATATGGCAAGTGTCAAAGTTGGCATGATGGTTCCCGACCTTAGCTTCATGTACGTCTAAAGATCACTGACGTGGCTCTTTCGGCTGTAGGCCCTCACTTCTGTACCTCAAGTTGGACTCAATTGCGTGGGACGACTCGCTTACAAGGATAATGTTTAGTCAGTTGCTTCGTTCCAGTCGCATTGGCCTCGCCCCTTACTCCTGAGCCTGCCGTGGGTGCGCTCCTGGGCTGCACTTGCCCCTTCTGTGACTGGCTTCCCTTGTCTCGGGGATGGACAGAACCCCCAACAGTGACACGTCGATTAGTGAATTGTCCGTTTTCGGTTCTCGAGAGGGCGCCGTGGCCGTTATTTTCCAGGCTTGCGCCCGCCAGGTTTGGGCCCGAGGTCGTTTTCACTAAACCACGTTTTACTAAAGGGGGGTTTGTCCATCCCCGATTGTCACATTGCAGGTGCATGCGCGTGCGCATGCACACGCGATCAGATGCAGGGTCGTGCGTCAGAAGCCGGGCGACGGCTGGCAAACCCGTGGCTGCTAAAACGGAGTTCTGGGAAATTGCTGTCTTCCGGGAAGCAGCCCGTTTATCATTTAGTGCCTTGAATTTGTCGGGAGCGGAAAAGAGGGGGGTGATGACTAGGGGGGGGTGGATTTCATGGCGCGGGCCATGATTTTTCCTCAGATTTCGTGGCGCCTCTTCTTATTTCATTACGTCCCTGACCCCCCCGCTGGGCCGCGCACATGCCGACGGTCATGATTTGCAACCCCCCTCTTGGACACCCCCCTCTTGGCCGCTCCCGAATTTGATTCCAGGGAATTGTTTTTCCTTCCGGGGAGACCGTGTTAGCGGCCACGGATTTGCCGGCCTTCGTCCAGCTTCCAAGTGCGGCCGCATGACATAGCACTTCCGCAGCATGAGCCTGTGACATGTGTACGACAACGCTGCACGCTGTTCTAGGTCACTGCCAGGGGCGCGAAGATAGCCTCGAGGGAGCGAGGGCGCGAAAATCATCGCGCCCTCGCGGGGCGCGATGCGCGAAGACGGGTGGCTGAGGCACTTAACGCTCGAGTGTGTGTTGCGTTTGTGGTGCAGTGGGGGGCCATGCCAAGAAACATCCTGCTGGGCTCCAGAGTGCCCTGGGTTTACTGGTTTCGATGGTTTTGCCATGGAAAGCGTGACTCCCCCACGCCAGAAATCAGTAGACGGCCTGGGCTTCCAGGGTTGGGTTTCTTGCGGAAGGTTTCGTGTGGTCGAGCCTCTACTGTAATGTCTGCTGCGGTTGCGAAATGTCGAGGTATGAGTACGGTGTGCGTTGCACGCATGTCTGCTGCGGTTGCGAAATGTCGAGGTATGAGTACCGTGTGCGTGTTGCACGAATGTGTACGCAAACGTGCTCGAATGGTCGCAGTCGCGTTGGCGCGCGTATCGGGCACCGCGTGTGGGGATGTTGTGATGCAGGGCCATAGCGTGGTACTGCGGTGAGGTTGCGCGGATTTCTTCCGATGCATTGTGCATCGTCTGCGCCTTGGGACCGTCTGGTGGAGGATTGGGGGTCATTAGGGGTGGTCTTGTGGACGTCTTCCGGGGGGAACCTTAGGCTACCCCACGGGGTGCCTCAGTAGATTCCTTTGTATGCAGATTTCGTCGGGTTCGTAGGCTAAGCCTTTTCAGGGAGCAACCCCATCTGCAGTGACGCTGTTCTTCACGCTGAGACTGGGGAAGTTCCCCAACCAGTGCTTGCAATGAAGTGGTCCTAGCGGAAATTGAAAGGTTTGGCGAAAGTGTCCCGCCGATTTTGGTGGCCGGCTGGGTTCCCGAATTCAGGGTTCCCGGATTCCTGATTATTGGTTCCGGGCCGATTTCGGTGTGTTCCTGGTTCCAGGGTTCCCGGTCGATCTCCTTATCGATCAAACCATCCATTGATTGGGGGTTGTCTCTAGTGTAATTGCATTTTTTGTCGGCTCGCTCTCAGACCTGGCCCCCGTGAGCCAGAAAGAAAGCACTGGGGCGGTCATGGGGCAGTCTTCGGCCGATCTTGAGGCGTCTCGATTTGGTCTTGGGCCAGTCTCCGGGGGCCGCCTTGGGAGCCCCTGGGGCCCTCTCTTGGGTGGGGGGGCGCGGGCCCTCCCCTGCGCCGCACGGGCGACGTCCGGGGCGGCCGACGTGCCTCCAGAGCTCGGAGCGGAGGCCAGCCCTGGCTTCCCCCGCGTGGCAAACGGAGAAGCAAGAGCTCGGCGGCGAGCGAGGGGAGCGAGGGGAGGGGAGGGGAGCGAGGGGAGCAGGAGGGAGCGAGGGAGAGGGGAGCGAGGGGAGGGGAGCGAGGGGAGCGAGGAGGAGGAGGGGAGCGACTGGAGGGGAGCGAGGGGAGGGGAGGAGGAGGAGACGAGCTCCCCGGGGAGGGGAGCGAGGAGGAGGAGGCCCTCGCAGAAGGCTCGGAGGTCCCGCGGCCTCCGGAGAAGTTTTTTGCTCTACGCTCTCCCCGAGGACACAGGACAACTTCTCGGGAGGCGCCGGGGGCTTCCGAGAAGTGCCGCCGCCTTCTGAGAAGGCCCGCTCCTTCTCACTGCCCCCCCTCGCTCGCCGCCGGAAAGCGGCACGCACAGAAAGGTTCGAGGGCCTCTGGACGTGCGGACTCAGTTCCAGTTCTCTTCCTCCCTCGATCGTCCCTCCTGCTGGAGGGGGAAAAACATACAGACACAATTACTCGTCGATCCCCAGGAAAATATTGGAAAATATGGGAAGTGGGGGGGAAGACGACAATCCAGAAAATATTCAAAAAAACATGAATCCTTGGATTTGTGTGTCTTTATTTGTGTGTCCCTGGGCCCCTTCACTCCTGTCCTTCTGCGTCGCCCTCTTCTCTTCCTTTCGGGCCAGTTCCTGCACGGTGGAGGCCCCGTCCCATCGGTCAGGAGATTGGCGGCGCTCATCCTCCGAGCGGAACATCGTTGCCTTTCCTCGCCATCTGTCTCCGCATGGGGGGAAACGAGGAGAGAACATAAAACTTTGGAGCTCCGCTCGCAGTTCTTTGATCGGCGCCGAGCCCCCATGGCGGTGCCTCCGCGCGCCTGGGAGGGTGGTCCAGCGCCGATCCAAGAAATCCGCGCGGACCTCCAAGAAAGTATGTGTTTGCTGACGTTTGCTTTTCCTAGTCAAGACAATCACTTTTAAAACCCGTTGCGTCTTTTTTCCCAGCTATCCTGTGGCGCTGGGTCCTCGTTCTGGGTCCGCAGCGCCCCGTGTCTACCCCCACCTTCCTTCTCCCCTTCCTTGCCTCTGCTCTCCGCAAGTCGCGTTCGATACACGCCCAGGCACGCGCACACACGCACACACACAGACACACACACACACACACACACACACACACACACACACACACACACGCATTCGCACACGCACACGCACACGCACACGCACACGCACACACACACACACACACTTACACACACACATACACTCACGCACGCGCGCGCGCACGCACGCACGCGCACGCGCACGCGCACGCGCGCGCGCGCACGAGCGCGCGCACACACGCACGCACACACGCACGCACGCACGCACGCACGCACGCATGCACGCACGCACACGCACGCACGCACGCGCGCACGCATGACCGTACACACACACACACACACTTGTTTTGGCGGTCGCGGCCTCGCGCGGGGTGACGAGGCGGAAGACGTCGAAGCGGTGGGAGCGGACGCGCGCGGCGGCTCTTCAGTCGGCATTGTTGTGGTTCGCCGCACACGCACGCACGCACGCACGTACGTACGTGCACACACACACACACATTCACACTTGTTTTGGCGGTCGCGGCCTCGCGCGGGGCGACGAGGTGGATTGAGTCGAATTGGTGGAAGCGGACGCGCGCGGCGGCGGCCCTTCAGACGGGATCGCTGTGGTTCGCCGCACACGCAGTCACACAAACACAGACAAACACGCACGCACACACACACACATACAATCACACACCTCACAAGTTTCGTGGCCTCACAGGGAGTTGCTCCGAAGGCCCCAGTGCGGAATCCTCGCAGGCGTGTCCGCGCCCATTTCGGCACCCTTCTCACGATTCGTGGCCCCATGGGAGTTCCACGGAAGGCCCCAGTGCGAAAGTTCGCATGCATCCCCGCCGCTCCTTCCGGTACACCCTTCACACGCTTCGTGGCCCCACATCCTATGGGGAGCCCCCTCCAAAGCCGAAGCGGGCACGTTCGCACGGCGTCCCCCCGCCCATCTCTGCACACCCCTCACACGTTTCGTGGCCCCATGGGGAGCTCGACCGAAGGCCAGTAAGAAAGTCCGCATGCGTCTAGCACACACACACACACACACACACGCACACACGCACACACACACACACACCTCAGACGCTGCGTGGCCCCATGGGGAGCCCCACCCAAGGTTCAACCGAGCAGCTTCGCGTGCGTCCCCGCCTCCTATGCCTATGCCGGCACACCAAGCACACGCTTCGTGGCAGCATAGGGAGATCCACCGAAGGCCCCAGTGGGAAAGTCCTCACGCACCCTTGGCGCCCATGCCAGCACATCTTTCACACGCTTCGTAGCCTACTCGGGAGCTCCACCGCAAGCCACAGGTGGGAAGTCCGCACCTTCCCCCGCCGCTCGTTTTGGCACCCCACACACGTCTCGTGGCCCCATGGGGAGCTTCACGGAAGGCCTCAGCGGCGCACCCCTCACACGATTCGTGGTCCCACGTCCAATGGGGAGCCCCATCCAAAACCCAAGCGGGCATGTTCGCACGGCGTCCCCAAACTCAACTCTGCACAGCCCTCACACGCTTCGCGCTTCGTGGCCCCATGAGGAGCTCCCTCGAAGGCCAGTGAGAAAGTCCGCATGCGTCCCCGCCGTCAGCTCCTGCACACACCTCACACGCTCGTGGCCCCAGAAGGATTCCCGCGCAAGACCCCGGTGGGAAAGTCCGCATGCGCCCCCACCGCTCATGCCAGCACACCCTTCACAAGTGTCGTGGCCCCATGGGGAGCTTCACCGAACGCCCCAGTGTCGAAGTCTGCATACGCCCCGCCGCCCAGTTCTGCACCCTCCTCGCGCGCGAAGGCCCAGGTGAAAGATTCGCACGCGGCCCCGCGCTCCATTTTGCACACGTCCCAGACGTTTCGTGGGCGCACGGGAAGCTCCGCCGAAGGCCCAAGTGGCACATGGCGCACGGCGGCGTGGCGTCCCCCAGCACGTATCGGCACGGTCCTCGCGCGCTCGGGGACACACGGGGAGCTCCGCCGAGTGCCCCGAGTGGAGCAGGGAGCGCAGCGCTCTCCACCGAAGGCCCCAGTGGCGCAGAGCGCACGGCGTCCCCCCGCCCACCTCGGCACGGTCCCCTCACGCGCTCGTGGCCCCACGGGGAGCTCCACGGAGGGCCACGGTGGGACGGGGCGCACGGCGTTCCCCCGACGATTTCGGCACGCCCCTCACAGGTTTCGTGGCCCCACTGGGAGTTCCCCGCACAGCTGCGGCACTCCCAACTGCAGAAGGTTGGGTGCTTGGCCGAGGTTGTTGTTTTCTTTCGAGTTGCGTGGGGGGTCTGGGGGCAGCATTGGATGATCCGTGGGCAGTCCCGGGGGAGTTGCGTTCTTAGGTTGTCCGTGGGCAGTCTCGGGGCAGTGGCAAAGTCATCTTGAGCCAACCATCGGCGGTGTTGTCGTTCTCTTCGGCTCACTGGGCGGTATTGGGTCGTCTTGGAGCGGCTGCAGTCAACTGAGGGTCATATTTGAGCCGACGGTGTCCTTGTGTCCCAGCCCGCGGCGTGAAGTCGGCCATTTCGCAATGGGCGGACCGAACACGTCGATATGCGATGTTTGTGTGAGCACGTACCTGACATCGTGTCTGTGATTGGGCCCTAGCGAATGCACTACATGCTGCATGGGATTTGACAGGCGCCTGCAGCGCTGCAGTCGTGGTGGCGGACGTGTCTTGTGCATTCAACCAGAGTGCACCAAGAGACGGAATGCAGAATCGATGATGCGCAGCCAAACGACATGTCCATTGGTACAGCGCGCGGCCAGTCGAGCCAAGGCCGGTGTTTTCAACACCACAGGCGCTCATCCAAAACGGTTGCTGAAACAGTTCATTCAGATCTTCTCGCCCTCCCACATCAGCATTCTCCCGTTCTCTCTTGCCTTCGCCGCCGTTGAGGGGGACCGCTCGCAGTGGACCTGCAGATCCTGGGAGGTATTGGAAGTTGTGCCCGAGCAGCTGGCCGCGTGGGAGATGCTGCAGATCTTCCTGGGCAGCGCCCTTACATCTTAGCTTGCTCGGAACCAGCATTGCCCTCCTAACCTGGCCAAAGGCGCGTGCGCTCACAGCAAAAAGTGCGGATGTTTCTCGGGGCCGTTTGGTGGTTTCTTGGGGCCGTTTGGGGCCTTTGAGGCGGTTTGGGGGCGGGGCCTGTTGGGGGCCTCTTCGGGCTTCTTGGAGGCTTCTTAGGCCGTCTTGGGGCGCTATTACGCCGTCTGGCCCCTTCGGAGGCCGTCTTGGGGGCCTCTCAGGGCCGCCTTGTGGCTCTCTTGGGGCCTCTTGAGCCGTCTTGGGGGCCCTTTTGCGCTTGAAGGCTGGGCCGTCATGGGCCCCCGAGAGCCCAAAAACGCGAAACGGCGACGATGTGTTAAAACACTACAGAACAGGAATGGTCTGGGCGAGCTATCTTGGGGCGACTGGAGGCCATGCTGGGCCGTCTGGAAGCCCACTGGAACCCCCATAGGACCCAGAGGCCGAGGTCATACATGTCCCATACGTTTCCGCACGCTCCCGGACCCCAGAAAGGGGGCTCACCCGTGGTCCGCGGATGTGGCGCGACTTCAGCGGGGGGGGTAGGCGGATATATACATGACGCAGCATGTAGAAATCATACGAGAATGTGACACATAGGATACGGTGCAGTATCGCCTCCTCGCAGAACATGCTGCCGTTCAGCACGTCACATCCGGACGTGGATTCCTCTAGCCTCGCGGGGTGCACGTCCAGAGCACGTCAAAACGTAGCGAAAGTTAGCTTGCCATGCTCGATTGCCGCACTGTTCTGCCGTGTCCTTCTGCCCGCCTTGGGACGCTGCCAGCACCACGGGGGGCAGATGCGCCCCCCTCCGTTTCAGCACCGGTACGAGCGTGCGAATGTCCACGAGGGCAATGAGCATTCACCGCGTGTCAGCACAAGGCAACGCCGAGTTCTCTTGGGCCTTCTTGGGCAATATTGGAGCGTCTGGCGGCCATGCTGGGCCGTCCAGAGGCCCTTTTGGACCCTCCGGAGTCCCCAGAGGCCTCCATCAGTTATGTTTCAGATGTTTTCGCACGATTCTGGGCCCTAGAAAGGGGGGGTGCGCGGATGTGGCGCGACTCTTGTGGGGATACGCGTAGCAATGATAACAATAGTTGGATAATTACAGTGGACACGTTGAATTTCAGCCTTCGCGCAAAACGCTGCCCCCCTCCTACACGTCACGTCTGGACGTGGATTCCTCTCGCTCCGCGGGGTGCCCGTCTGGAACACGTCAGGACGGGGCGTTGGGTGGTTTGCCCTGCTCGTCTGTCGCAGAGTTCTGCCGTGTCGCTCTGGCCGCTCTGGGGCGCTGCCAGCGCCACGGGGGTCGGATGCGCCCCCGCCCCCGTTCCAGCGCCGGGACGGGACGAGCGTGCGCATGTCCACGAGGGCAATTCGGGGGGCCCCAAACGGTGTGGTGACCGCACCGTGTGGTGAGTCGGTGGGGATTCGGGGTCACGGCACGGTTTTGGCACTCGAGTCCCTCTCCGAGGATGTTTCGGGCGACATGGGCCGCCAGGGTCCCAAGACCGTGCGGTGACGGACCGTGCGGTGAGGTCTCCTGGGGTTCCGAGATCACCGCACGGTCTGTCACCACACGGTTTTGGGATCCCCAAGCAATGAGCATTCACCGCGTGTCAACACAAGGCAACGCCAAGTTCAAACTCCGAAAAGCATGGCGACAACGCGCCGTTCGTATACAATGTCTTGGATGTCCTCGTGGTTGCGCAGGGCCGCTGGCCTCTTTGGGGCCCCTTGGGGCCTCTTGGTGGCCTCTTGGGTCGTCGTGAGGCGGTCTTGCGCCGTATGGCTGGCTGCTTGGGCTGTCATGCGCCCCCCAGCGTAGAAAAAATAGAGAATGCGAAGTCCTTGCAAAACCCAGCGGACAATCAATGGTGTTGGCTTCTGGAGGCGCTCTCGGGGGTCCCGTTGGGGAAGCCAACTTGGGAGCGTGTTGGGCCATCCTGGTGTCATCTTGGACCGTCTCGGGGCCGTACGCCCTCTTGGACCCCGAAGAGGCCCAAGGGGCCCAAATATTATAGTTCACATGTCTTGTTGCAGGTTTTGAATTCCAGAAGGGGTCTGCCATATTTCAAGGAGCGTGTTCTGCCGCTGCTGACAGCAAACCGGTTGGGGTCACTGGGGGGTTCCAACTTGTCCCCCCCCCCTTCGAAAGCCAGGGGGGGTCATTAGGGGTTTCACCCCCCCCTCATGGTCCATCATGGTTCGAACCCCCTTCCCGGAAAACTGGGGGGGGTCATTACCGGTTGAACCCCCCCACCCCTCACCGCTGGCAAACGACTCCCCATCCTCTCCCACTCCGGATGGGGGACTTTGGCGGGGACTGATTAGGACGGTGGCGGGAATGGTGGTGGGGAGTGGGGACAGTGGGACAGTAGTGGGGACAGTGGGGGGAGTGGGACCGTGGTGGGGACAGTGGTGGGGACAGTGGTGGGGACAGTGGGGACAGTGCGACAGTGGATGGGGCAGTGGTGGAGACAGTGGGACAGTGGTGGGAGCAGTGGGGACAGTGGGACAGCATAGTGGGACGGCGGCGGGGACAGTGGGGACAGTGGGACAGTGGTGGGGATAGTACAATGGGACGAGTGGGACCGTGGTGGGGACAGTGGTTGGGACAGTGGGAACAGTGCGACAGTGGTGGAGGCAGAGGTGGAGACAGTGGGACGGTGGTGGTGGGACAGTGGTGAGGGCGGTGGTGAGGACGGTGGTGGGACAATGGAACAGCGGTGCAGTGGGGACAGTGGTGGGGACAGTTGGGACAGTGGGACAGTGGTGGGAACAGTGAGGACAGTGAGACAGCACAGTGGGACAGAGATGGGAACAGTAGGGACAATGGGACAGTGGTGGGGACAGTGGTGGGGGCGGTGGTGAGGACGGCGGTGGGGGGGACCCAGGAGTCGTGTGCTTGCCTGCGGTTAGTGTGAGGGGGGGGGGTTCGAACTGGTAGTGACCCCCCTCCGTTTTCCAGAGGGGGGGAGGGAGGGTTTGAGGGGAGGAGTTTGCCAGGGGAAGGGGGTGGGGGAGGGGTTCGAGCAGAGGGGGGGGGGATTTTCGGAGGGGGGGTGACCCCCGGGTTTTGGAGGAAGAGGGGGGGAGCTTCCACAGCAAAGCGGCGGTGGATCACGATCGCTCATAGTTGGATCGACGGAAGTGGCGTGGCCCGGGCGGGGGAAGGGGGGCACATCTATACACCATATACATGAATAGGGCCCCCCCCCCCGGGCCTGGGCCGGCCCACTCCGCAACCATCGGGAGAAGCCCGCTGAAACTCCCGGGCTCGCTCCCCAGAGGCGGCCCGGAGAGGCCAAGAGGGTGCAAGAACGAGCCAAGAGGGTTCCAAGAGGCCCCCAAGACGGTGCAATGAGGTCCGTAGCTGCCCAATACGGCCCAGGAGGACTCCCAGAGCACTCACAAGAGGGACCCAAGAGGTCCAAATCATTACATTTGATTGGGAAACCTACACTTTCAGGGCGCCAAGACGGCCCGAGGGCCGCCCAAGACGGCCAAGTTGGCCCCACGACGCCGCTCGAGATGGCCTAAGAAGGTCCCGAGTCGCCCAAGACGGCCCAAGATGGCCCCAAGACGGTCCAAGAAGGCTCCGAGGCGTCCCAAGAGGCCTTCAAGAGCACTCCGAGGAGGGCCCCAAGAAGCCACAATCGTTCGATTCCTGCGGGGAAGCGTACGTGTTTTTCATATGCGATGTTTCGGCCTTCACGGCTTTGTAAACGGCCCAGGAGGCTCCCAAGATTTGCCTCAGAGAGCCTAAGACATTCCCAAGAGACCCTCAAGACAGCCCAAGAGAGGACCACGACGGCCTAAGGGCTGCCCAAGTTAGCCCCAAAATGAGCCCCAAGAAGGCCCAAGAAGGCCCCGAGCCGCTCAAGACTGCCCAAGATGGCCCCAAGAACGTCCAAGAAGGCTCCGAGACGTTCCTAAAGGCCTCCAAGAGCACTCCCAAGAGGACACCTGGGGACCAAATTCGTTGCATTCCTGTGGAAGAAACGTACAGTGTAAGCATACACGATTTGGGGGCCTTCACGGCGTTGAAGACGGTCCAAGAGACCCCCAAAATTTCCCAAGCGAACCGAAGACGCTCCCAAGAGGCCCCCAAGAGGGCGCCAAGACGGTCCAACGGCCGACTAAGACGGCTCCAGGAGGGGTCCAAGAGGGGAACTCCGACTCGAACGTAGCAGCCGTCCTCCCAAAGAACCTCCCAGGAGGCCCCAAAAGTCCCCAAGACGAACCAAGAGGTCCCCGAGAGACCCCCAAGAGGCCCAAACGAGGCCCCAGGAGGATTCAAAAAGGATAGGACGGCATCCAAAGGGTCTCCAACAGGGGCCCCAGAGGGATTGGCCACAAAATAGAAGTCTTCAAAGTTCGACCGTGAAGCCTAGCTAGAGCCTAAGCGCGCGCGAAGCGCGCGCGTGGCTCTAGTGTCTACACATATATTTATACATATATATTTATATATACATATATATACACACATACGCATACACATCTACAACTACTAATGTTTACGTACATCTATATAGATGTGTATACAAGTGTCATGTGTATAAACATATATATATACATATATATATATATACATATATATAAAGTGGCACGCGTACCATGGCTCTTGCACATACAGGACGGGGAGGAGGTAGAGCAGGAGGGGGAGGAGGATAATGAGGGGCTTTAGAGGAGGGAAGCAGATGGCGACGGACAAGTTATCCTGGCTAAGGTCCCGACCATCTGCAGTTGTGGGTACCGTAATTGTAAATATCTGCTTCGGCGAAGCTCCCCATGGGGCCACGAAGCGCTGCACTGGGCGGGGGGGAACGCTGTACTGTGTGGACGGTCCCACTGAGGGCTTCGCTGGAGCTCCCTATGGGGCCACGAAGCGCTCTACTGAGTGAGTGAAAATGCCGAACTGGGTTACCGGGACGCATGCGGACGGTCCCACTGGGGGCTTCGGTGGAGCCCCCATGGGGCCACGAAACGCTGCACTGCGCAGGTGAAAACGCCAAATTACATATCCCGGACGCATACGGACGGTGGCACTGGGGTTTTGGAGCCCCCTATGGGGCCACGAAACGTTGCACTGGGTGAGAGAAAGCCACATGGGCTTCCGGGACGCATGCGGACGGAAGCATTGGGGCCTTTGGTGGAGCTCCCTATGGGGCCACGAAACGCTGTACTGGGTGGGTGATACGCAGGGAGGAGGGGGAGGAGGGCCACGAAACGCAGTACTGGGTGTGCGGGACGCATGCGGACGGTAGCGCTGGGACCTTTGGTGGGGTTCCCTACGGGGCCACGAAACGCTGTATTGTGTGTGCGGGACGCATGCGGACGGTAGCACTGGGACCTTCGGTGGGGCTCCTTATAGGGCCACGAAGCGCTGTACTGGGTGGGTGAAACGCAGGGAGGAGGGGGAGGAGGGCCACGAAACGCTGTACTGGGTGTGCGGGACGCATGCGGACGGTAGCATTGGGACCTTCGGTGGAGTTCCCTGTGGGGCCACGAAACGCTGTACTGGGTGTGCGGGACGCATGCGGACGGTAGCACTGGGACCTTCGGTGGGGCTCCCTATGGGGCCACGAAACGTTGTATTGGGTGTGCGGGACGCATGCGGACGGAAGCGCTGGGACCTTCGGTGGGGTTTGAAGGTTGGGGTTTGGCTGGGTGGGAGGCCCTCTATAGGAGCGCCCAAATCCAAGGGCCCAGGATCTACACTTTTTTGTTTTCGTCGATCTCGATGACCCAAATGACAAAATAATTATACAGCATAAAAAATCCTGATCATTTACTCAGACCCTCATCTGTCCCCCCTTTCTCTCCCCGTTGTATTATTTATCCCCCGTGCTCTCTCTCTCAGTTACCATGCGTTTACCATTCCCTTCCCACCGCCCTCAGTTCAACAGCTGTGTGACACGCGTTTTTCTTTAGGACGCCCCGTTGGAAAGAGGGGGGGCCTTACCGACGATGGAAAGGGAAATCTGAAATGGGGTGACGGGGACATGGGATTTCCACGGGGCGCACAGTTGGCCGAATGCCTGCCAAACATGTGTATTCAAGCAAAGATCACCAGAAATATCGGCAGGGTTCCTAGGTAATCCGCTTGGTGGGTGACGGGAAGCGCCGTCTCGGAAGGTTTGGCCACAGGTTGTTTTGTTTTCGGTCATGTAAGGGCTTCCCAATATTCCAAGTTGGCGGATGACGAGAAGTGCCTCAGCGGGGGGGGGGGTCGGGCGCGTTTGGACGGCGAAGCTCCCTCGGAAGCTGGCGGAAGAAACTGGTTGCGTGCCACGTCACGCGCATTTCTTTCTGGCCCCGCACGGGCCGACAGGACGAGACCCCCCCCCCAATTCGTTATGAGGGTCGTCGAACGTTTTTCTGACTTCCCGCCTAGAGTGCAACCACAAGGTGTCGTTTGGGGATCAGTGCCTTGCTTGTGTCACTAGGATCGCTGACTTGCCTGATTGCAAAGGAGGGTCCCTTTTATTGCGAGCTAAGTATTGGTTCACCATGCCCCCCTCCCGCCGTCACAGCACGCAGGAACCTTATCCCAACTTAGATTTGAGGTTGCGTCCAGGTGGTCCGTCCTTCCGGAGGCATTTTGCCTCAAGCTTGTTTTTTTGTTGGAGTTTCTTCGTGCAGAGAGGTGGCTTCGGACGGCCACCATGGATGATATCGGGGGCGCCGCCGAATTGGCGCGCTTGGTTGGTTTGGCTGGGTCCAGCGGGCGGCGGCGCCCCCGCCCGAGTGCCAAAGCTGCTCCGCCGCCCGATCGCAGAAGCCCGCCCGACGAGAGCATCGTCCGTGTGTGCCCAATCGCATCAGATGGTGATTTGGACAGACTGACATCGTTGGCGACTCGCCCTCACGAGACATCGAAAGTGAAATATCAGAGATCTTCTCCTGAGTTGATGCAACACGCTCGGGATATGAAAGCATTGAAAAAAGCCAGAACCGACGTAGATGTGTTCAAAGAGAGGGCGTCCGCTGCCAACGCTGCGTTGGGCGATGTGGCGGCCAGCTTCCCGATTGTGGCTCGTATGCTCGGCTCGAAACCTTCGAATTCGCACTCCATGGGCGAGAGGCGGGCCGCTGTGTTGTCTAAGTTAGCCATGTCGCCCACGATCCGAGGCAACGAACCCATGAAAAGGTTGCAAAATGTGTCTGCATCTGTGTTTGTGGCAGCAGCATCAGAGCTGCAAGACAACTGCAGAGATCGTATGTTCGACAAGCATGTTGATGTTTCTGGTTCAGCCAGCAGTTTTCCCACGAACGTTGTTCGCATGATCCTTGGGCAGTGGGATGAGACGAAACAGAGAATTAAGTCAATCATCCCCTTCAGTAGGTTCGGTGAGATCCCCTCCAACAAGGCCGTTGGGTCAGAAGTCATGATGCAAATGTGGAGAATGGAAAAATGGGTTTCCGATGAAAGGGTCGATGCGCAACCGTATTTTTGCAGAGGCCTCGTGTTGGCCCACCAAACGTCAGATTATTTGTTGGAGGGGGTAATGAGGAGGGCACCGTTTAGATTCGACAGTCTGACAGATATGCATGCTATCACGCCCAATGCTGCCGTGTGCATCCTTTCGTTTTGCATTGACAGGGCTGCTGCAAATTGGTTAGCGTTGGAATGGCTGATGTCAAAATGTTGTTTGGACAGACCTGGCATGCCAAAAACTATTCTACCGTTTGCGGAGCCTTGCTCCTTGCACGGCTTCCAGCTCGTGAAGCAAGCGCCTAAGATAGCGCAGGCCACCACGGCCAAGGCTCACACGTTGACGGCATTCCTGCGCTCTGCGACGAATTGCAATTCTCTTCGGTCGAATTTGTTTGTACAGGTTGACAAAGTTTTCCGCGTGAAGTGGCAGCAGAGGCCTCCAGAGTTGCACGCGAGAGCTCAGCGGTGGATCGACATGCTTGCAACTCCTGACCGCAAGGTCTCCGATCCCCCCAGTCGTCGGCAGAAGCTGCGGACATGCACTCCCTCCACGCGCGAATCCATTGATGCGTTGATCAAGCGGCTGGCCGATAATGTTGATTTTGGTGAAGCTCAGTTGACGCATTGGCGTTGCATCGCAGAAGGGTCCCCTGAGCATTTAGCAGGTGGTCGAATTGGCGCGCCTTGCTGTTCATCGCGGGAGGAGAGCTTTGAAAAAGTCGCTTTACCGCTTATCAATTTTTTTAGCAATCGTGGGTGGGATGACCAAACACAGGGGCGCTGGACGTACTTACACCGCGTTTTGAAAAAGATATGTCTTGGGCATCTGGCGGCAGGCGTATTTCCATCGGCGCTGGATGGCATGAAATCATCTTGGAAATTGTATGACGGCATAGAGGAAACTTTGAAAAAGCTGATCGAGAATGACGACGACGACTACGCTGCTAAGAACAAAATGAGACTCCTTCGGATCACACAAGCCTTCTGTGACAAATCAACTGTTTGGAGCCTCGGTGTTGTTGTCAGCGGCATGCAGCACGTCGAAAGCTGCATGTACGACGTGCTCGCCGATCGCATCACGCTCGGCGGGCTGGTTCACGAGGAATACGGTCCCATCGCAATGACCCAGGACAGATTTGTCAGAATGTTGTCAGATTTTCGGCCAGGGGCTGAGTACTGGGAAGTATTCCAAGGGCTCGGCGGTGATTTCCTGGACGAAAGCCGTGGCCTTAACAGCCACTTGTTCGGAGGCTAGTCCACAGCTCGGTCACCCCCCCCCCCCCCCCCCCCCCCCCCCCCCCCCCCCCCCGCCGCCCCATCCCCCCCCCTCCCTCCCTCGCCCTTCCGTTTCAGATCCTTGTTGCTCTTTCTCATCTGGGCCCCAGCCGCCCTATCCCATGTCTCCTCGCTCACCCACTTCCTGGGGGCACTCATCACCACTATCCCCCTCGCCGCTGGCAGTTCCATGACATGCCGCTTTACCGAATGCTATCGCCTCCCTCATGCTATATTCCTCTCTTCACGCGCGTCACCTCCCCCCCCCGTGGCCGTCGTCATGTTTTTGCATCTGAGGTCAGCGGCACTGGTCCAGGGCATACGTGTTACAATTGGCTGCGTCCATGCACGGGCACTTTGAGCGGCGAATGTCGGCCCCGCCGTATTCATTGTTGAAGTTGTGCGAACCGAGTGTGAGCGATGAGAGGAAACACGAGATCGTCGATGCTTTCCTGGACTGGCCGCGTCATTGCCTCTCATTGTTCTCGGAACGGTTGCGAGATGCCTGCCCGACTCCAGCGGACATGTTGAGCCGAGGTGTTTCGATCATGCGCGTAGTTGCCCATGCCGAGCATTCGATTGATTTCTCGGAGAGATCGCACAACCAACTTCGACGTGATATTCGGTCTGACACAGGTGCCAGAAGCGTCACGGCAGGGATCAACCGTGTGTTCGCAAAGCAGGTGAGAACCCAACACATGGAGAACCATGGCGATGACCCAGTTCACCTTGCGCTGCCGCCTCCACCGCCGCCGCCCCCAAAAGCCAAGACACCACAACAAGCGAAGACGTTGTGGTTAAATTTGAAGTTGTCGGTGTTCAAGGAACTCACCGCTCCTGATCGGCCGCTCACGCAGGACGAGATATCATCTTTTTATAAAGAAATGGAGGCGAAGTTCGAACAGCTGCCGAGTGCCGAGCATGAGGAGTGGCGACGGTTGGCTGCAGCTAAACGTCTTGGGAATTTGTTACCTCGAGGGCAAGCTCTGCCCATCGCCGACGACCAGCCTGCAGCCTTTGTCCCTGTGTGGGGCGTGCGTGGCCAGAAGGGGGTCCAAATGCACTGATGCAGCCATCCATCCTTGTGCGTGCGAGGGAAGGGGGGAGCGAGCACGATGGTGCGATGGCGCCAAGGCGGCGTGACCGCACCCGCGTGACCGTGCGCCTTATCGTGCACCGCTGGCCCACTCCCTCGCACTCTCCGCCCCCCCTCCCGCGCCACCCCCCCCCCGCCCTCAATTCAGGCGGCGGGGGGGGGGGGGCGACGAAACGAGCGGAAGGCTGCATCGGGTGCATTTGGCACTCTTTCGAAGGGGGCGGCAACGCATCTAGCCCTGTGGATGCGTCTGTTTACGCTCGCAAGTACTGCGAAGCTGGCTGGAAGGATCGGCGCGATAAGAGCCGCCACGACTCTGCAAATTTTGTGTTGACGGCTGAGAAGAGGTGCTCGAGCCTCCCAGGGGTTCGAGAGATAGGCCGAAACGTCGTCGCTGGATGCCATTCAAAATTGAAGCCAGTGTGCACGCACGGCATGGAGGCGAGCGTGAAGGCCAAGTTTGAATCATTCGAGGCTTACTTACACCAAGTTGTTTCGACAATACCCGAATGCGACCGTTCCTTGTGCAAAGGTTTGCTTCTGCTCCGTGGCCAGCGGACGGGCCCCCGCCCTCGCTTGCCCGACGTGTGCCTGGCCGTGTTGCTCGTCAGTTGCCGATGGAGGCCAATAGTGCAGACTTTCTGCGCCTGTTATCTCAAGGGCGAGTGCGCCGAAAGCGAGCCGCACTTTGCACTGCCAGATGGGCCTTTTGTCTTGCGGGTCAGAAGAATCATGTCGCATTTGAGTGACAGGTTCAATACGTTTGTGTTCATGACCACTGACAGCGTGGCCAACCACATAGTTTCGGATTTCCCTGATGAAGTTTGGTCAATCACGAAATTGAATTTCAAGCTCGGTGATTGCCTTATGGACATGGTCGTGGATGCCGTGGGCGCCCCTTGCCCAATGAAGAGAAAAGCCCCAGCATCGCAGCATGTCATGCCAAAGGGTCTTAACATGTGTGACCCTTTCCAAGCTGGCGTTGCCAAGGCGCAGAAGAAGTGCGTCGGTCAGGGTGGCGCTGCCGAGTCCAGTCGTCGCTCTCAGCCTGCTGCAGCTGCGTCCGCCAACGGCGTGGCCGCCGTCGCCGACGCCATCCTGGATTCCCAGGCCGGCCTCGAGGCGGCGGGCGACGCCGAGTGCGAGCTCTTCGAGCATGCCGATGGCGAGGGCCTTCCCGCTGACATCATTGCCGACATAGAGGAGGCCCTCGAGCACGCGCTGGACATGGCGGGCGTTGGTGCGCTCGCTGACCCCGAGCCTGGCGATGCGGGAGCACCAGTGGAGGGGGATCCAGAGTCTGACATTGAGAAGGATGCGGTTGCCTTGCATGTAGCCATAGCTGGGGGTGGCCACCCAGCGCCACCGATGCCATCGGCAGCCGAGGCGTGTGCAGCTGCTCAGAGAGACGTGCTCTCAGGCTACATCTCCTGCTCACTGAGCCCATGGTCCCAGCTGCCCTTGATCGCTACGCAGCGGGAGTGGCCGAGTGACAAAGATAGGCCACAGCGGTCTATCAAGGTGTGTTGTTTGTTCCATCACAAATGCCGACCGCCCCCTGTCACGGGCCGTCGCGCTACAGACGAGGAGCTCTGGACATGGCTGCTGGATCCCGAGTTCTACCCCCCAGAGGGTTCGACGCAGGCCGAGCTGGAGGAGCTCGGCAAGCAGCACATGGCCAAGTTTCGCGAGATGTTCCCACCAGCTGTACGTGGGAAGGCGAAGGCTGTTGCAAAACACATCATCACCATCACCATCATCATCACATCACATCCTCACATCACTAAGAAATCGCATCCCTGCAGGGCTCCGCGCATGCTCCCTACTTGTTTGGTGGCGTTGCTTTGGCGACCCTGGAAGGCACTGCGTGGTGGAATGATCTCTAGAGGAGATCTGCGCTATGGCAAGGGATGGGAGGGGGGGGTAAAGGTCCGAGCGCAGCCGACGCCCACGAACAACAAAACGTAACATTATATCGGGCAGCATTGCCGCAAACAAACACAAGAAACACGTCAATTCGAGCACCGCGTCAAAGCGGATTAGAAACACGAGTAGGATGGCGACCGATTGCGACCGACGACGACCGAGCGGCAAGGCGACGAGGGGCGGCAGCGGGCGCAGGAGGAAAGGAGGAGGCGGAAGGGAAGACAACTCAGGACCAGAAGAAGGGAGGAGGAGGAGGAGGAGGAGGAGGAACCGCCCTCGCCGCACCGCCGCACCCCCCCTTCCCGACTGGACCTGCGGCGGCGTCGACGGCTTCCAGGCCGCTCGGGGCCCCGCGCGCGCTGCGCGCGCCCGCGGGGGGCTGGGGCAGAAGAGGGAGGGAGGGGGAGGGGAGGGGGCGGAGGGGAAGGGGGGGCTGAGGGTGGGGGGAAACCAGCCCTCTCCCTTCGCCTCTCCCTCCTCCGCTCCCCCCCCCTTGCCGCCCATCCCCATCCTTCGGGCTGGGCAGCATCCGCATACACTACACAACATGTGATATGTGTTATTTGCTTGGCCCATGGCTCAAGGCCTACAGGCCCGCTGCAGTGCAGATCGCGCCTCCGAACTGCGCGTTCTCACGCCCTGTCAACTCTGCGGTTGGGTAACTGCCCCTCGTTTACGCAGGGCCAGTTGGCCAATATTCACTTGATCTAACCATTCGGGTTTTGCCTTGTCCACGCTAGGCTTGCCGTCTTGACGACGGCCGTGGAACCAACGTAGTCCCGCAACAGAAGTTGAGCGGCACGAGGGACGTGACACGTGTCACGCCCCCCGCGCGCCGACCGACGCGCACGCGTTCGCGCATCGTGATTTGCGCGCATACATCCACAAGTGATAAGTTGTCGCGCTGGCAGCGGCACTAAAGTTAGCCCCCAGCGGTGGCGGGTCGGATTGCCAGGTTAACCTGGGTCCACCACAGAACGACAAATTAGGCTAGCGCGCTGCGCTGCGCGCTCGCCCGCTCGCGCTGCGGGCGCTGCATCGCCCGCGGGGAAGGCGTCGCAATGTTGGCCATTGAATTTAATCAACTCTTAGCGGTGGCCCAAGGGCACGCGCAGGTGACGCGCGCCACCCGCCGCCCGCCGACGACTGGCCGCGCGACGTGTTCGCGCGCGTGCCTTGGGTTCTGCATTACCTTCATAGGCGTATGTTCGCCTGGGTACACAAGCGAACCCTCAGCACTGTCTGAGCGGATTTCGGGTGACCCCGACCAACCGCCTACGCGAAAACCACGCCGACCTCGCCACCAACAACCACCAACCAACCACCAACACCAGCGCCCCAACGAGGCCACCGACCACACCACCAACACCACAACCAGAGCACTAGCCACACCCCCCCCCACACCACCCCACCACCAACCACACCACCACCACCACCCCACCGACACCGCGAACCGCACCACACGACCACCCACACCGCGAACCGCACCACAAGACCACAAACAACAATACCAATCGCACCACCCGACCACTTGCCACGCCACCAACCACACCACCAGCCACACCAATCACACCACCAGCCACACCACCAGCTCACCAGCCACACCACCAGCCACACCACCAGCAACCCAACAAACTTCACAATGAGACCATCAGCCGCGCCGCCAGCCACGCGACCAATCACACCAGCCACACCACCATCCACGCCAGCCACACCACCAACCACACCACCAACCACACCACCAGCCACACCAATCACACCACCAGCCACACCACCAGCCCACCAGCCACACCACAAACCTCACCACCAACAACCCACCAACAAACTCCACAACCATGCCATCAGCCGCGCCGCCAGCCACGCCACCAACCACACCACTGCATCACCACCAACCACACCAGCCCACACCACCCACCACACCACAAAACCAGCCTCACCAACCACACCACCAGCCACACCGCCAGCTCACCAGCCACACCACAGACCACACCGCCGACAAACTTCACAACCATACCATCCGCTGCGCCACCAGCCACACCACCAACCACACCAGCCACACTTTGACCAACCGCACCAGCCACACCACCAACCACGCCACCAACCACACCACCAGCCACACCAACCACACCACCAGTTAAACCACCAGCCCACCAGCCACACCACAACCATCACCGCCAGCAGCCCACCAACAAACTCCACAACCAGACCATCAGCCGCGCCGCCAGCCACACCACCAACCACACCAGCCACACCACGAACCACACCAGCAACACCACCAACCACACCACCAACCACACACCACCAGCCACACCAACCACACCACCAGCCACACCACCAGCTCACCAGCAACACCACAAACCGCACCACCAACAACCCACCGACAAATGTCACTACCAAACCATCTGCCGCGCCGCCAGCCACACCACCAACCGCACCATGGCATCACCACCAACCACGCCAGCCCACACCACCAACCACACCACCAACCACACCACCAGCCGTGCCAACCACACCACCAGCCACGCCACCAGCTCACCAGCCACAACACAAACCGCACCACCAACAAACTCCACAACCATACAGTCAGCCGCGCCGCCAGCCACACCACCAATCACACCAGCCACACCACCAACCCCACAACCAACCACACCACCAACCACACCAACCACACCACCAACCACACCAACAGCTCTTCAGCCACAACACAAAACGCACCACCAGCAACCCAACAGCAAACCTCACAACCAGATCATCAGCCGTGCCGCCAGCCACACCGCCAACCACACCAGCCACACCACAAACCACAACAGCCACGCCACCAACCACACCACCAACCACACCACCAACCACGCCAGCCACACCGCCAACCAAACCACCAACCACACCACCAGCCACACCAACCACACCACCAGCCACACCAACAGCCCATCAGCCACAACACAAACCGCACCACCAACGACCCAGTAACACACTCCACTCCACAACCAGACCATCAGCCGCGCCGCCAGCCACGCCATCAATCACACCAAACACACCACCAACCACGCCAGTCGCACCACAAACCACACCACCAACCACACCAACCACACCACCAACCACACCAACAGCTCACCAGCAACACCACAAACCGCACCACCAACACAATTTCACAACCAGACCACCAGCCGCCCCGCCAGCCACACCACCAACCACACCAGCCACGCCACCAACCACACCAGCCGCACCACCAACCACACCACCAACCACACCACCAGCCACACCAACCACACCACCAGCCACACCACCAGCTCACCAGCCCACCCACCAACAACCTTCACAACCAGACTATCAGCCGCGAGCCAGCCACGCCACCAACCACGCACCACGGCATCACCACCAACCGCATCAGCCGCACCACCAACCACACCACCAGCCACACCAACCACACCACCAGCCACACCAACCACACCACCAGCGACGCCACAAACCACACCACCAACAACCCACCACCAAACTTCACGACCAGACCATCAGCCGCGCCGCCAGCCACACCACCAACCACACCAGCCACACCACCAACCACATCAGCCACACCACCAACCACACCACCAGCCACACCACCAGCTCATCAGCCACAACACAAACCGCACCACCAACAACCAACCAACAAACTTCATTACCCAGACCATCAGCCGCGGCGCCAGCAGCCACACCATCAACCACACCAGCCAAACCACCAGACACACCAGCCACACCACCAGCCACACCACCAACCACACCACCAGCCACACTAACCACACCACCAGCCACACCACCAGCCCACCAGCCACACCACAAACCGCACCACCAACAACCCACCAACAAACTCCAGAACCAGACCATCAGCCGCGCCGCCAGCCACATCACCAATCACACCAGCCACACCACCAACCACACCAGCCACACCACCAACCACACCACCAGCCACACCACCATCCACACCGACCACACCACCAGCCACACCACCAGCCCACCAGCCACACCACAAACAACACCACCAACCCCAAACGTCACAACCAGGCCATCAGCCGCGCCGCCAGCCACACCACCAACCACACCAGCCACACCACCAACCACATCACCAACCACACCACCAACCACACTACCAACCATGCCACCAGCCACACCAACCACGCCACCAGCCACACCACCAACCACATCAGCCACACCACCAACCACACCACCAACAACCCACCACCAAACTTCACGACCAGACCATCAGCCGCGCCGCCAGCCACACCACCAACCACATTGGCAACACCACCAACCACACCAACCTACGCCAGCCACACCACCAACCACACCAGCCACACCACCAATCACACCAACCACACCACCAGCCACACCAACAACACCACCAGCCACACCACCAACTCACCAGCCACACCACAAACCGCACCACCAACAACCCACCAACAAATTCTAAATGTTTTGCGTATATCCACCAGCCCGTCCAGAAATGAGCCCCAGGGGAGTGGAGGTGACGAGGGAAGCGTGGGAGCATACAGAATAACAAAGGGCGGGGTAAGCCGCCATATACCCCAAGAGGGGGAGGATGTAGGAGGAGTCGTCGTCGTCGGGGTAAGAGGAGGAAGAGGAGGGGGCAGGAGGAGGAGCGAGCAGGAGGAGAAGGGGGAGGAGGAGGAGGGGGAAGATGAATATGAGGAGATGGGGGAGGGCGAGGGCGTGGAAGACGAGAAGGAGGAGAAGGAGAAGGAGGAGGAGGAGGAGGAGGAGGAGGAGGAGGAGGAGGAGGAGGAGGGGGAGAGGGAGGGGGGGGAGGGAGGAGGAAGAACAAGAGGAGGAGGAGGAGGACAATGGCTAGCTTGGGGGCCTCTTGGGCCGTCTTTGGGGCCTCGTGGCGGTCCTGGGGACTTCTTGCGTATATCGGTGATCCTTTTGTGGCCTCTTGGGGGTATCTTGGGGCATCTTGGGGGTCTCTTGGGGCCCCCCCTGGGGGCCTTTTGGGGCCATCTTGGGGCCATCTTGGGACCTCTTGGGGCCTCCGGGGCGTTTCTTGGTGCCATGTTGGAGGGGATCTATCAAAGAAAGGGGGGGGGAATCAGCGTCGCCCCCCCAGGAGGCCAACAAAACCTTAGTAACATCAATGAATGTGGCTTCCTCGCCGAGGCCATCTTGGACGCTCCAACGCGTCGCCGCGCGCCCCGTCCAGGTCCAGAGGAGGGGGTAGAAGGGAGGGGTAAACCCCTCCCCGAAAGGGAAGAAGGCGGGGTGGAAGAGGACACTCCCTAAACCACCTAAGCCCAGAGGGCTGGTGGGACTTAACGACCAGACCATCAGCCGCGCCGCCAGCCACACCACCAACCACGCCAGCCACACCACCAACCACATCAGCCACACCACCAACCACACCACCAACCACACCACCAGCCACACCGACCACAGCACCAGCCACACCACCCATCACACCAGCCACTCCACAAACCCCACCACCAACAGCCCACCAGCACACTTCACAACTAGACCATCAGCCGCGCCACCAGCAACACCACCAGCCACACCAGCCACGACACCCTCCGCACCAGCCACGCCACCAACCACACCACCAACCACACCACCAGCCACACCACCACCTCACCAGCCACACCACACACCACACCACCAACAATCCACCAGCAACAAACTTCACAATCAGACCATCAGCCGCGCCGCCAGCCACACCACCAATCACAGCCACGCCACCAGCCACCAACCACACCACCAACCACACCACCAACCACACTACCACACCACCAGCCACACAACCAGCTCACCAGCCACACCACAAACCGAATCACAAGCAACCCACCAACAAACTTCACAACCCGACCATCAGCTGCGCCGCCAGCCACACCACTCACCACACCAGCCACACCGCCAACCACACCAGCCACACCACCAACCACACCACCAACCACGCCACCAACCACACCGACCACAACACCAGCCACACCACCAGTTCACCAGCCACACCACACACCGCACCACCAACAAGCCACCAACAAACTGCACTACCAGACCCTCAGCCGCGCCGCCAGCCACGCCACCGATCACATCAGCCACACCACAAACCACACCAGCCACACCACCAACCACACCACCAATCACACCACCAGCCACACCAACCACACCACCAGCCACACCACCAGCCCACCAGCCACACCACAAACCACACCACCCAGCCACACCACTCACGACAGTAGCAGCGATTCTGAAAGACATCGGCGAATGTTTCGCAGAGGTTGGCGGCGTGGAGGATGATTCTGACTGAGATTTCATCGTGCGCGCTTCCGTTTCATAGGCAGGAGGCGTTGCGCAGCTCTCAGCTTGCATGCGCCTCCACTTCATAACACCATAGGGGTTGCCCATTTGCAGCGGGCCAGGCCGCTCGCACAGTGAAGCTGTACCCCCTCCTGCTCTCCTCCTCCTCCTCCTCCTCCTCCTCCTCCTGCTGGCTTGGCCGTCCTGGCCATGTCAATCCATTGTAGTCCTGAGCTGACGCCCTCCCTCCCCACTTCCTGCATCATCCCTTCTCCTAGTGCGTCCCCCCCCCCCCTGCAGTCACCCCTTCCCCTGCAGTTCTAGCTGTCGCCCACTCTCTTCTCAAGCATCCCCTGCCCCTCCGCGCTCGCTCTGGTTCTGTCGGCCCTCAGGGCCTCAGGGGGCGGGGGGGGAAGGGCGATGGAGGAGGGGGGGGGTGGAGGGGCGCTGAGAGGAGCAGGAGGGGGAGAGGAGAGAGGAGGGAGGAGGAGGAGGAGGAGGAGGAGGAGGAGGAGGAGGAGGAGGAGGAGGAGGAGGAGGAGGAGGAGAGGAGGACACCGACCGAAGAGGACGACGCTGGTGGACACGCGTCAAATCTACACTTCCTGGTGGGTAGTGTAGATCTACACTTTCTGTCTTGGAGTGTAGAATTTTCTCCGTCCTCTACACTCCCCGTCTTGGAGTGTAGAAGCTGTGTTCTTGCAAGGTCTACACTTTCTGTCTTGGAGTGTAGAATTTTCTCCGTCCTCTACACTTCCCGTTGTGGAGTGTAGATCTACACTTTCTGTCTTGGAGTGTAGAATTGGCTCGTCGTGGTTGGCCCTCCCCACCGCGTCCGTTGTGCACCGTCAAGATCTACACTTCCCCCCCTGGGCCCGTCCTTGGGGGCTTGGAATCTACAGTCCTAGGCCCTGGAGAGGAGGATGCAGAGGAGGGTATGGGAAGGGTTGGTGGAGGGGGGTGGAAGGGGGGATTGGGGGGGGAGGAGGAGGGCGAGAAGGGGGGGGAAGAGGGGCAGGAGAAGGACGAGGACGAGGAGGCAGTGGCAGGAGTCCTAGCAGGAGTAGGATAAGGAGCACGGAAAAGGGTTGGAAGGAGGAGGAGGAGGAGGAGGAGGAGGCAACGCACGAAGTTGCGGACATAGCGCCCCCTTGTTGGCCCCCTCGTGATAGCCGTTTTGGCTGAGTGAATTATCCAGTGGAACCGCCCGCGTCACGGATCCAATCCCGCGTGCATCGTTTTTTTGTTGGTGACTTTGGCGGTGCCGGCATGGACGGCCTCAGGCAGCTCGACGTTGCCATGAGCGGGAACCGCTCCACGATGACGCCCGTCAAGAGAGAGCTTGACGCCACGACTTCCCCTTGCACGCCAGCCATGCCGTCTGGTTGGGTGGCGAAGCGCCGCCGCGGGGTTCCATCTTCGGCTGCAGGCTGCGGGTCGTCTGAGCACAGTGCTATGGATGCCGAGTCCGTTGCTGGCACCGCCGCCCAGCAGTTGTTCAAGGATGAGGACGGCCATGGCCAGTCTGCTGCAGGTGCCACCGAGAACATCGTTGGTAAGAAGTCCGTATGCTTGGGATGCCAGCGCGTCTACCTCGTGTCATCGTGCTACTTCGACCATGAGAAGACTGTGATTTGGGCTCTGCCCAATGGCAGGGGCGCGTGGTGCCGCGACTGCCACACGTGCTGGCGCACCGCGTTCAAGCATTGCCACACGCTGGCCATGTTCGGTGTGTGGGTCCAGCGCAACAATGATGAGTGGGAGTTGCACTTGATTGCGTTCCTGACGCTTTACAAGGAGAGCCCGAAATCTCACATCACCCTCGGCATGATCACGGACCGAGTTGCGACGCTCAAGTTCTTGCGCGACGTGTTGGGCGTCGTCTTCTCCAGGTGCGAGCTCGCGAGGTTGGCGGAATGGGCCAGGACAAAGATGTCGGACGACGGCATCAACCCGCATAACCTCGTCACGATTCGCAGCGCCGACGGCGCCCCCCATCTTGGCTTAGCCGTCCCACCGAGGAGGGAGCAGGGCGACGTCGTGATTCAGCGCCCGCACGTCGGCGAGCACGCAGTCTACATCGGCAGCCGTGGTACGCTGGCTGCCTCCTCGGAGGATGTCGAAATCTTGAACCAGTTCATCGGCGAGGACGGCAACGTGAAGATCGAGTACATGCGCTCCGCGCCGCAGACGGTGGCGGAACGCAAGCCTGATGATGATGCTCCGCAGCGGTCAAGGCTGACCAACAAGGCGTATGGTATCAAAGATTCTGCGCACCATCTCCTGACGAGGTTGAGCGGGGACAAGTGGGACGAGCTGAAGGAGTCTGGCTTCACTAAGCCGCTGAACGCCCTGAACGGCATCGATATCGAGTCCAAGAGTACTGGCGACGTCGCTGCTTCCACTATTACCCAGACTTGGTGCGAGGGCCTGATCAGCGTGAAGGCGTTCCTGAAGGCGCACAGGGACTACGTCAAGTCGAACCGCAAGGACACGAAGCTCGTCAGCATCTGGGAGTCCCTCCACGCTACCGTTGCCTTCTTGCGCCTTGGGCTCGGTTGCTTCAGGAAGTCGAGGGGTGATGAGGATGCCCTCTGTGAGGGAGCTTGAGCTCGACATAGATCGGAGTGCCTCGAAGGAAGAGTAACAGGAGGAGAGAGGATAGCCTGGAGGGAAAATTCTAAACGCTTCGCGTATCCCCACCAGCCCGTCCAGAAATGAACCCCAGGGGAGTGGAGGTGATGAGGGAAGCGGGGGAACACGCAGAAAAAAAAAAAAAAAAAAAAAAAAAAAAAAAAAAAAAAAAAAAAAAAAAAAAAAAAAAAAAAAAAAAAAAAAAAAAAAAAAAAAAAAAACGGGTAAGCCGCCATATGCCATATACCCCAAGAGGGGTGGGGATAGGATGCAGGAGGAGTCGTCGTTGCCGGAGCAGGAGGAGGAAGAGGAGGGGCAGGGGGAGGAGCAGGAGGAGGAGGGGGAGGAGGAGGAGGAAGAGGAAGATGAGGAGGAGATGGAGGAGGGCGACGACGTGGAGGACGAGAAGGAGGAGAAGGAGAAGGAGGAGGAGGAGGAGGAGGAGGAGGAGAGGGAGGGGGAGGAGTGAGACGGAAGAAAAAAGAGGAGGAGGGAGAGGAGGAGGAGGAGGAGGACACTGGCGAGCTTGGGGGCCTCTTAGGCCGTCTTTGGGGCCTCTTGGCGGCCCTGGGGCCTCTTGCGTTTCTCGGGGTGCCTCTTGGGGCCTCTTGGGGGTCTCTTGTCTCTTGGTGCCTCTTGAGGGTCTCTTTGGGGCCTCCTGGGGGCCTCTTGAGGCCATCTTGGGGCCATCTTGGGACCTCTTGGTGCCTCATGCGCGCTTCTTGCGGCCATGTTGGGGGAGATCTATCAAAGAAGGGGCGGCGGGTGGGAATTAGCGTCGCCACCCCAGGAGGCCAAAATGAGGCCGACACCCTAGTGCAATCAATGATTGTGGCTTCCTCGCCGAGGCCATATTGGACGCTAAAAAAATAAGCGATGTTAACTCGAAAACCCAATGGTGAAACCCAATGTACATTTTCATCCTCTGGTCAGACGAAGCGACTTTATCAATGCAACGTATACAGAACCGACCACCCGACGCAGCGCAAGTTCGCGCGCGAGTTCGCTGTAACTGAACGGTGTTAACTATGTTAACTCGAAAACCCAATGGTGAAAACCGAACGCGCGCGCGAGCGTCGCGTGGTCGATTCTGTATATATTGCATTGATAAGATCGCATCTGCTGATCCGATAATGAAAATTTACATTTGGTTTTCATCATTGGGTGTTCGAACTAACACAATTCATGTTGTATGAACCTGAATACAGCGAACGCGCGCGCGCGAACGCGGGCTGCGTCGTGTGGTCGTCTCTGTGTATTTTGCATATCCGAGAATGAAAATTTACATTGGGTTTTCCCCATTGGGTTTTCGAGCTAACATCGCTCATTTTATATGAAATTGCATACAGCGAACGCGCGCGCGCGCACGCGCACGCGCGAACGCGCGTTGCGTCGCGAGGTTGTTTCTGTACATTTTGCAATGATGACGTTGCCTCTTCTGACCAGAGAATGAAAATTTACATTGGGTTTTCACCATTGGGTTTTCGAATTAACATCGCTCGTTTTATATGGAACTAAATGCAACGAGCGCGCGCGCGCGCGAACGCGCGCTGCGTCGCGTGGTCGGTTTTTGTATATTTTGGCATTGGCGAAGCCGCCTCTTCTGATCCGAGAATGAAAATTTACATTGGGTTTTTCACCATTGGGTTTTCGAGCTAACATCGCTCATTTATATATGAAATTGAACGCAACGAACGCACGCGCGCGCGCGCGAACGCGCGCTGCGTCGCGTGATCGGTTTTTGTATATTTTGGCATTGGTGAAGCCGCCTCTTCTGATCCGAGAATGAAATTTTACATTGGGTTTTCACCATTGGGTTTTCGGGCTAACATCGCCCATTTTATACAAAACTGAATGCAGCGAGCGCGCGAGCGAACGCGCGCTGCGTCGCGCGGTCGGTTCTATATATGTTTGATTAAGTTGGTTGGTTCTCTCGGTCAGAGAAGGAATTTTTACATTCGTTTTTTACCATTGGGTTTTCGAGTTAACATCGCCCATCGCATATGGATATAGTTTAGCATGCGCCGCGATCTGCGTTGTGCGTTTGGTTCTGTATATTTTGCATTGATAAAGCCGCCTCTTCTGACCAGAGAATGAAAATTTACATTGGGTTTTCACCATTGGGTTTTCGAACCAACAACGCTTGTTTTGTATGAGGCTGCATTCAGCACGTGCGCGCGTTGCGTTGAATTGTCGCCTCTGCATATTTAGCATAGATAAAGGCGCCCCTTCTGATCCGAGAGTGAATGAATTACATTGGGTTTCCGCCTTTCGGTTTTCAAAGTAACACCGCTGTTTGTTTGAAGTTGAATGCACTGCGCGCGCGCGGTGCGTCGCGTGGTCAGCGCTGTTTTTTTTGTTTGGGGGGGGGGGGGGGCTAGATGATTGCGTCTTTTGGTCCAAGAAAAGTGTTTACATTGGGTGTCGCACCATTGGGTTTGCGAGTTAGCATCGCTCGTTGTATGCGACGCTGACGCAGCGTGTTCGCGCGATCTGCTTTGTGCGTGCGGGCGTGTGCATTTTACATTGGTAAAGTCGCCTCTTCTGGTCCAGGAATGAAATGTTACAGTTGGTTTTCACCATTCGGCTTTTCGGGTTAACACCGCCTCTTTTCTGTATGAAACTGCATGCGGCACGCGCGCTACGCGCGCGGTGTGACTGTGACAGCTGGATCTTGAGCTGGAGCTATTCCAGCTGCCATTCCACGCGGCCGCATGCGCGTTTGCCGCGCGCGACGCGTTGTTTTTCAATGCCATATTCTGTTTATTGCAATGGGCGCCCTCTTGGATCTGAGAATGCAGATTTACATTGGGCTTTCACCATCTGGTTTTAGAGATAACATGGCGTGACTTTTGTATGAGACTGCATTCAGCACGCGCGCGCTGAGGTGCATGCTCGGCTCTCTGCTCAGTAAGACAGCAGCCTCTCCTGATCAGAAAATCAAAATTGTCATTTGGTGTTCAGCATTGGGCTTTGGAGATTGCATCGCTTCAAGCGCAAACGAAAGGCCTTCGATATGCGCAGCGCGCTGCGTTGCGTGCTCGGCTATCCGCATATTGCACGTGGGTGTTGCCGCCTCTTCGATCTGAGAATGGAACTTTACATTTGGGTGTTCACCAATGGTTTTTCGAGTTAACATCGCTCGCCGACCGATCGGCGCTACCCGCGCGCGTCAGGCGATACGCGTGATCAGCAGCGGGAGCGCCGCCATGTTGGCTTTGGACAAAAAAGATGCCCCCGTGGAGTTGGCGTTGGCCAATTGGGTTACGACTTGCACATGTATGGCACATCCGCAATTCCATCGGCAGGGCTTCCAGAGAGCGCGCGCGCGTCATGTGTTTTGTCTCCTCGGAATTGGCGAAGTCGCTATGTTGGCACTGGAAACCAAGTGAACCTTTCACGGTAGCAATTATGTGTCCAAGTCGTTTTGAGTTGACGATGTCAACCAGTTGAATCAGCGAACAGCGCGCTCAGGTGCGCGCGTCCTGGGTTTGGTATTGTACACAATTCCACAATGGCAAAACCAGTTTCTGGCCATGGACTTGCACCTAACTCCTTAGCAGTGACCGACCTGATTTCTGGTGACACGCGCGGCGTGCGGCTCGCGGGTTGCTTGGGGCCGTCCGCGCAACTCGCGCGCGCCGCGGCTTCTACATTCTCCACTATGGGCAACTTGCCACTCTGCCTGAGGAGCAAAGACAAAACCCTTCGCGGCGATCCAATGGGTCTCGAAGGTAACGTTGGTGGTGTAGTTGGTGGTGTGGTTGTTGGTGTGGCGGGTGTGGTTGGTGGTGTGGCTGGTGTGGTTGGCTGTGTGGCTGGCGGCGCGGCTGATGGTCTGGTCGTGAAGTTTGTTTGTGGGCTGCTGGTGACTCGGTTGGTGGTGTGGCTGGTGAGCTGGTGGTGTGGCTGGTGGTGTGGTGGTGTGGCTGGTGGTGTGGTTGGTGGTGTGATTGGTGGTGTGGTTGGTGGTGTGGCTGGTGTGGTTGGTGGTGTGGCTGGTGTGGTTGGTGGTGTGGCTGGCGGCGCGGCTGATGGTCTGGTCGTGAAGTTTGCTGGTGGGTTGTTGGCGGTGTGGTTTGTGGTGTGGCTGGTGAGCTGGTGGTGTGGCTGGTGGTGTGGTTGGTGGTGTGGCTGGTGGTGCGGCTGGTGTGGTTGGTGGTGCGGCTGGTGTGATTGGTGGCGTGGCTGGCGGCGCGGCTGATGGTCTGGTTGTGAAACTTGCTGCTGGGTTGTTGGTGGTGCGGTGTGCGGTGTGGCTGGTGAGCTGGTGGTGTGGCTCGTGGTGTGGCTGGTGGCGTGGTTGGTGGTGTGGTTGGTGGTGTGGCTGGTGTGGTTGGTGGTGTGGCTGGTGTGGTTGGTGGCGTGGCTGGCGGCGCCGCCGATGGTCTGGTCGTGAAGTTTGTTTGTGGGTTGTTGGTGGTGCGGTTTGAGGTGTGTCTGGTGAGCTGGTGGCGTGGTTGGTGGTGTGGTTGGTGTGGCTGGTGGCGTGGTTGGTGGTGTGGTTGGTGGTGTGGCTGGTGTGGTTGGTGGTGTGGCTGGTGTGGGCTGGTGCGGTTGGTGGTGTGGCTGGTGTGTTTGGTGGTGTGGCTGGCGGCGCGGCTGATGGCCTGGCCGTGAAGTTTGTTGGTGGATTGTTGGTGGTGTGGTCGGTGGGGTGGCTGGTGAGCTGGTGGTGTGGGTGGTGGTGGGGTCGGTGTTGCTTGTGGTGTTCCTTGTGGTGTGGTGTTTGGTGTGGCTGGTGTGGTTGGTGGCGTGGCTGGTGTGGCTGGAGGTGTGGCTGGCGGCGCGGCTGATGGTCTGGTTGTGAAGTTTGTTTGTGGTGCGGTTTGTGGTTTGGCTGGTGGGCTGGTGGTGTGGCTGGCGGTGTGGCTGGCGGTGTGGTTGGTGAGGCTGGTACTGTGGTTGGTGGTGTGGTTGGTGGTGTGGCTAGCATGGTTGGTGGTGTGGCTGGTGTGGTTTGTGGTGTGGCTGGCGGCGCGGCTGACGGTCGGATAGTGGAGCTTGCTGGTGGGTTGTTGGTGGTATGGTTTGTGGTGTGGCTGGTGGGCTGGTGGTGTAACTGGTGGTGTGGTTTGTGGTGTGGCTGGTGGTGTGGTTGGTGGTGTGGTTGGTGGCATGGCTGGTGTGGTTGGTGGTGCGGCTGGTGTGGTTGGTGGCGTGGCTGGCGGCGCGGCTGATGGTCTGGTAGTGAAGTTTGTTGGTGGGTTGTTGGTGGTGCGGTTTGTGGTGTGGCTGGTGAGCTGGTGGTGTGGTTGGTGGTGTGGTTGGCGTGGCTGGTGGCGTGGTTGGTGGTGTGCTTGGTGGTGTGGCTGGCGTAGTTGGTGGTGCGGCTGGCGTGGTTGGTGGTGTGGCTGGCGGCGCGGCTGGTGGTCTGGTCGCGAAGTTTGTTGGTGGGCTTTTGATGGTGTGGTTTGTGGTGTGGCTGGTGTGGCTGGTGGTGTGGCTGGTGGTGTTGTCGGTGTGGCTGGTGGTGTGTCTGGTGGTGTGGCTGGTGGTGTGGCTGGTGTGGTTGGTGGTGTGGCTGGTGGCGGCTGGTGTGGTTTGTGGTGTGGCTGGTGTTGTTTGTGGTGTGGCTGGGGGCGCGGCTAATGGTCTGGTCGTGAAATTTGTTAGTGGGTTGTTGATGGTGCGGTTTGTGGTGTGGCTGGTGAGCTGGTGGCGTGGCTGGTGGCGTGGTCGGTGTGGCTGGTGGTGTGGTTGGTGGTGTGTGTGTGGTCGGGTCGGGTGGGGTGGCGCAGTGCGTGCGCGGTGGTGGAGGTGGGATTGGGTGGGTAGTGGTGGTGGTGTGTGTGGTGGTGGTGATGGTTGGGGGGGGTCCGCCAGTTGGTTTGTCAGCATGGATTGCGTCGTTCGGCCACATAGTTCCAAAGTCTTCGCTTAGGTAAGTCGCTTAATCGCTTCAGTTTTCGGTCGGACGATGGTCGGTCGGCCTTCAGTTGGGGGTTGGATGGGCTCCTTATGGTTTCGCGTGCAGTTGTCGCCCGCAAAGAGATGCGACCACTTGCCCCACGCTCGCCCACTACCTGCGTACCACCCACCCCGCCCACTTGCCATGCGCCCATACGTCCGTCCACCCACCGTCCGCCCGCCCAAGGCGGTGCACCACCGCCACCACATGTATTCATTGCCCAAAGCCCACCCATCCATCACCCACCTGCCACCCACCCACCTGCCCACCCAAGAACGATGAACCAGCCCCCGCCACGCAGCCAGCACCAGCTCGCCCGCCACCAGCCTTCTTTCATCTGCTGACCCAGCGGGGCGCCCCCTTCCCTTCAAAAAGCAACCCACCGCCCAACCACCACCCACTCACCCGCGACCCACCCACCCACCACCAACCACCCAAGATGGAGCAACCAACACCACCCGCACCACCCTCTCCCACCCCATCACACCGAAACCATTCACCACATTCGCACCACCCCCACCCTAAATTGCTCCAGTTGCCGGTGTGTCGCATGGTGGTCCCCCCCACGTCGGCGCACCTAATCTTCTCATATACTCTGGTGCTGTGTAAGCCAAGCGTGTGCTTTATCGTATGAAGTCATGGTGACCGCATTTTGGGCATCAATATGTACATACCACAGCGTTGGAGTACTAGGGGCACCAGTTGCCACATGCTAGCGTCAACAACTGTTGGTGTTCATCCAAGACATCTTCTGTAGCCACCAAGATAAGACTCACATAGGCAAGCTTCGCCGCCAATGCCAATATTAGATTCGCGCTTCGCGTGCTCATGCCCTGACCGCATTGGTACGCAAGTTTGCTTATCACGCTCACTCACACCCGCTAGATCCGACATGAGAGTATCCGAAGTTGTCCTCCTTCATTCAACTTCAATGTTGGGGTGCGCCCTCTTGCGTTGAGTTGGCCCTGTGTCAGGTGCTTGTCGTGCCGTAATTCGTTCGGAACCAATTCCCTCTATAACGTGTGTGTTCTGCAATTTGAATGCGTCTGAGGTCGAGTGTCTCCGCCGATTGAGCCTGCTCCTACCTTGATGCTCCCGTGGCACAAGTGCAGGTTCCTCACCGAGGTCATGGTGAGCAGGAGTTCGGTTGGCTGCGCCTTGACGACCTACCTTGGTGTGGAGGGCCTCAAGAGAACGTTCGAACGCATCAACCCTTCCCATAACGTGTCGGTCGCGGAGTGGTTCAAAACAATGCTCCTCGCTCAGATTGCAACGCAGATCGCTGATCTTGACAAGGCAACAACAACAGACTTTGATAGCAAGGCGAACCTTCTCTCCACGGATTTGTCCAGGGTCATTGATTTCCTTCACCCTGAGTACATTACCCTGGTCGGCGATACCATTGATTGCGTGCGGCACATCAACACCATCGTCCTGGTCACCGTCAATCCTTCCCAAGTGTCGTCCAAGAGGGTTGGCGAGTCGGTCAGCTTCGTCGAGACTAACAAAGCGATGGCTGGGATCAAGCAGGTGATGCATTTCGGCGCCACCGCTGTCGCACTCTACGCTTCCGCTCAGAACTTGCTTGCCCTGACCGCCAAAGACTCGCTGGGCGACAAGAAGATGCTCCGCGCTGTTGAAATTATCGAGGACACGTCCATGATGCCGACCTTCGTGCAGAAACTTGCGGAGAGCGAGGCCGAGGGCACTGAGTGGCATGCCCAGGGCTTCGACGATATCGCATCGATGATGGTGTTCGCTAATATCGATGAGTCCGTAGACCACTTGTGCGAGGCTGTGAAGCTGTGGGACAGGAGGCGCACTGAGGAGCAGATTGCTACAGTGGGTAACTTCTTCAATCTGACATTCGACGTGCTCGCGCGCATCGACTGCATGATGGTATGCTGCCTGGCGGGCGGTTGCTTTGCGACTGGGATCGGCGAGCTGCTCAAGGCAGATTTTAGCGCCGACGGGACCGCCATCAACGTTGCAGGTTACTCTGGTTTGGCCCAATCTATCCAGCACGCCGTCGTGTCGAGTGAAAATTCGTTGACGTCTTCTCTTTCGCGTATCTGTCGGCTGATCGACCAGTTGCCTCAAGTATTGAAGGACCCCATGGAGCCGAGCCCCACGGTGTTGTTGGACAACTTGAAGGTCTTTGACACGAATGTCTGCGTCCGCGATTCCATTGTGAAGATCATCGAGGCATTGGGTTCGTTAACATCCGTGGGCACTAGCTCCCAAGCCCTGCAGAGCTGGGTAAAGTCTCAGTCGGCTGGTTCGGATACTTCGTCCTCTCTTCAAGTATACATCAACGTTGTGACACTGGCTGACAAGGTCGATGCGCTCAAGTTCCAGTCGCCTGAATGTCTCTCAGGCGAGCGCGACCCGATCGTGGTCTCCTCCATCGGCAGCGGTGCGACCTCAACTTCAGCATCGGTCGTCCAAGCCTACGGCCTCGCCGACGTCGTTACGCAGCTCCCGCTCATTAGGGCTCTGCGGGGAGTTCTCGACGGCGCATTCGAGGAATCGTTGACTAAGTTTTCAGGCGCAGTTGGGTTCGACGGGCTCCTGATTCCGAAGGCCATGTCGGAAATGCCAGCTCAGTGGGTGCCAGCCGTCGATTGTTTCTGCACGTCGGAGTTTGCGAAGACGGCCAATGACAATGTGTGCAAGGCCCTTGGTTCCGCAAGCCAGGCTTGGGCATGTGACCAGGTCTGCTCCGCCGTGGGCTCGCTCGTGACGGTGCTCAATCGTGGATCTGTTCACCTGGACTTGCCCATCGTCGGGTCTGCTGGCTTGAAGGTCAGTTGGTTTGAAAGCGTAACTCCAGAAAACTATGATGTATTATTCCTTCGTTACCTTCAGCCTTCTTGGTTTTCATCTACGCCAGGCTCTTTCTCATTGCCAGTCCCTTTACAACCACCCCCCACTCCATCTCCAGCTTATCATTCGCTTGTCGCATTTCCGTGCCGAAGGTTTGCTGCGCCGTTCCCGACGACGCGTTCCAGATCTTGATCAAGCTCTGGTGTGACATGCACAAGGTTGCATCGTTGATTGCTTTTCCCAGCGCGCGGTTCTTGGGTGACTGCTCCACCAGCGGCGCCACGGAGAGCGTTATGAAGAATACCGAGCTGAAGCCCGAGATCACCAAGGCCGTGGACCTCTGCAGGGATCACATCGCTATCGGGACGGAGGCATTGGAGAAGTTACAGGATTCCCATGCTAGTTCATTGGCTGACCTGTCCCCCACGTGCGCTCAGATGATCGACTTCTTACTTGCCGCCGAGAAGACCATCGGCTTTCAATCCGAGGCTATATTCGGCAAGATGCTCCAAGTCTGCGTGGACGAGAGCCTGGAGCTTCAGAAGGTGACGCCAATTTACGGCAATCTGATTTCAGATGACACGTTCAATCGGTCCATGGCCAAGTCTCACGTTCACAACCATGCTAACAAAGACGTCTTGAACGAGAAGACCGTGAGGATGTACCACTGCCTGTCTTCCCTCGGCAGCGTGTTCAACGCGTGGGCTGTCGAGGACAGCTCTGACGGCAGCGAGATCAAAGAGAAGATTGACATGGTGAACACCACGTACGTGTCGGCCAGGAGGGCCGTGACGGTGATCGCAAGCCTCACAGTTGTTTTCACGCTTCGCGGCCAGGCCAAGTCAGACGAGGCCGACTACTTGTTAAAGAACAAGGCTTCGGACATCCCTCGTGCGCTCCTCAGGGAGCTCGAGAAGCTCGTGGCCGCTGGCAGGTAGACTCGGTGCTCTTCAGTGCCGTGCTCCTCTCTCTCCCCCTCTTCGCACTTACACTCATCAGACCCTCATTTCCCACCTCCGTCTACCTAGCCTTCTTTCCCATGCGTCGCTGCTGCGCGGCGGTTTTCAGCAGGGCTGCCCGTGGACGTAGGGTGAGGGCAACGAGGATCATGCAGGAACACATGAGATGACGAGGAGTCGGGTGGTTCATGGGGGCCTCTAGTTTGATATGCTGATGCGGAGCCAGCGCTGAGTTCTCCGTCTCGCCTCTTCAGCTCTCCCCACCTTTCTGCTCCTCCATGTGTGTGTCATCATTGTCATATGTGGTGTCGTCTATGATGCTCGCTGCTGCGTCGATGGCTTCGCAGTCATGCCCATCGCCCCTATCGGCGTTGTCGCCCTTGTTCCTACGCCCTCAATCTCAGCATCCCGTGCCAGTCAGATAGCAAGGAGTCTGGCGTCAGACTCCGACAGTTCGCTTGCGCACAGCCAGTGCGCAGACCCGCCCATCTAGATCGAAGATGCCATCAGAAATAATCAAAGGCTTGGGTAAGGTACCAGCTTCGAAATGCAGAGTTTCATGCGGACAGTGCGTGGAACGCACGGGTCGTGACGAGAGGCAGCGGCTGGGGCTGCCCTTTGTGCGTTCGAGTGGGTGCAAGTTCTCTGTAGGGGTCGCTGCTATGTATCATTTTTGCGTTTTCGTGTGATGTGGCTGGGCGTCAGAGTCTCTAGTTCTTCTGGCGGCTGGCCTCGCCGTGGCATGCCTGTCGGAAGCACGTTTCAGAAATCTTGATGTTGGATGCGCTAGTGAAAAAATATCCGGGCCTCCCTGACGGTTCTGATTCCCCATTCCTCCTCCGCAATTTCGCCCTTCGACCCTCCCCCCCAATTTCCTTTTCATGGTTCCCCCTCGCTGGTCGCCGAGCCACCTCCTCCTCCACCGTCTTGCCTCCTCTTTGCCGTCCCTCCAGCTGCCGCTCTTCCAGCGCTGATCGTCAAGGTGGTCGTGCTCCCTCGGCCGTGCCCGCAACCTGCCAGATTGAGCCAGACGCCTCCTAGTAGGTCGGCTTACGAGTGCCATATGTTCAGAGACACCCGATGTTTCTCCAGTGTGAAGCGTTCTGTGCGCTGTGCCGTCGGGAGGGGGGTTATGACTTGTTCTCCGTGCTTCATGTTTTATTCATTGGCTTCCGCCGTATCAGTCGTACATTTAGTTTACGTGTGTGGATTCGGTTATTGGCTGATGCTCCACGTCATGTAGCTGTCCTACGTATTGTTACAATATCTGAAATCAAGAGAAACATGAACAAATGCAGTTGTCAGGACCGAAATAAGCAGAAACGCATAAGTGTAGATTGCGCGCTGGTCGTTTGAAACATTTTCGGGGGGGGGCTATAGATTGAGGGGGGCCCCACACTTCAAGGTGGGGTTCCCTATGGGGCCACGAAGCGCCGTACTGGGTGGGTGAAACGCAGGGAGGAGGGGGAGGAGGGCCACGAAACGCTGTACTGGGTGTGCGGGACGCATGCGGACGGTATTTCTGGGACCTTCGGTGGAGGTCCCTGTGGTGCCACGAAACGTTGTATTGGGTGTGCGGGACGCATGCGGACGGTAGCACTGGGACCAGCGGTGGGGCTCCCTATGGGGCCACGAAACGCTGTACTGGGTGTGCGGGATGCATGCTGACGGTAGCACTGGGACCTTCGGTGCCACGAAACGTTGTACTGAGTGGGTGATACGCAGGGAGGAGGGGGAAGAGGGCCACGAAACGCTGTATTGGGTGTGCGGGACGCATGCGGACGGTAGCTCTGGGACCTTCGGTGGAGCTCCCTATGGGGCCACGAAACGCTGTACTGGGTGTGCGGGACGCATGCGGACGGTAGCATTGGGATTTTCGGTGGGGTTCCCTATGGGGCCACGAAACGCTGTACTGGGGGAACGGAGGAGGTAGACGAGGAGGGAAAAAGGGGAGGGAGCAAAATCAGTCACAGACTCGGAAAGGCAAACAGAGGTGTGCAGGGCGAGCAGGACGATGGTTCGGAATCGACGGCCGAGACAGCTGGGGGCCACGGCAGAACCCAGGGGGCTGATCCGCAGGGCCAATTGCCGAAATAAAACGGTCGGGGTGGAGGGGGGCGCGTTGGCTGGTGGGCGACGAGGAAATGGGTTGGCTGTGGGGGGGGGGGGGGGGGGCGCGGCGCCGGTGCCGTGCCGAACTACAGGGGGCGGAGGGGGCGCCCTGGCTGGCGGGCGGGAGCAAGCTGGGCTGGCTGTGGGGGAGGGAGGCAAGGGCGCGGCGCCAGTGCCGTGCCGAAATAAAACGGTAGGGGCAAAAGGGGCGCGTTGGCTGGTGTGCGAGGAGGAGCCTGGCTGGCTGCGGGGGGGGAGGGCGTGAACAAATTTCAGGGTCGGGACGGAAAGAGGGCGCTGGCTAGTGGGCAAGGACGAGCTGGACTGGCCGTGGGGCGCGGGGGGGCGCGGTGCTGGTGCCGTGCAGAAAGAAAAGGGCCGGGGCGGAGGAGGCGCGCTGGCTGGTGGAGGAGACGAGGTAGGCTGGCTGCGGAGGGGGGAGAGGGGGCGAAGGGCGCTGTGCAGGTTCCGTGCTGAAGTAGAATGAGTGGTCGGGCAGAATGGGCGCGTTGGCTGGTGGGCGACCAAGAACTGGCTTTGCCATGCGGGGTTAGGGGGCGCGGTGCTGGAGCCGTGCTGAATTAGAATTATCCCGGCAAAGCAACATAACAGCGATGTGTAGGAGCATATCTGGAAGCATTCCCCTTAAGATTCAGATGAGAATCCAGTTGTAGAATCCTGCTGTTCTCGCAGTCGCAGTCGCATTCGCGATGACAGTCGCAGTGGCAACGGCAGTCGCAGTCACAGCCTCAGCCTCAGCCTGCCTCAGCATCAGCCTGCCTCAGCCTCAGCCTCAGCCTGCCTCAGCCTCAGCCTCAGCCTGCTTCAGCCTTCAGCCTCAGTCTGCCTCAGTCAGCCTCAGCCTGCCTCAGATCAGCCTCAGCCTCAGCCTCCTGCCTCAGCAGCCTGCCTCAGCCTCAGGCCTGCCTCAGCCTCAGCCTCAGCCTCGGCCTCAGCCTCAGCCTCAGCCTGCTTCAGCCTCAGCCTCTCAGCCTCAGCCTCAGCCTCAGCCTGCCTCAGCCTCAGCCTGCATCAGCCTCAGCCTCAGCCTCAGCCTGCCTCCATCAGCCCTTCAGCCTCAGCCTCAGCAGCCTGCCTCAGCCTCAGCCTCAGCCTGCCTCAGCCTCAGCCTCAGCCTCAGCCTCAGCCTGCCTCAGCCTCAGCCTCAGCCTGCTTCAGCCTCAGCCTCAGTCTGCCTTCAGCCTCGGCCTCAGCCTCAGGCTGCTCAGCCTCAGCCTGCATCAGCCTCAGCCTCAGCCTCAGCCTGCCTCAGCCTCAGCCTGCCTCAGCCTCAGCCTGCCTCAGCCTCAGCCTCAGCCTGCCTCAGCCTCAGCCTGCATCAGCCTCAGCCTCAGCCTCAGCCTGCCTCAGCCTCAGCCTGCCTCAGCCTCAGCCTCAGCCTCAGCCTCAGCCTCAGCCTCAGCCTCAGCTTCAGCCTGCCTCAGCCTCAGTCTGCCTTCAGCCTGCCTCAGCCTCAGCCTGCTCAGCCTCAGCCTGCATCAGCTCAGCCTCGCCTCTCCTCACAGCCTCAGCCTCAGCCTCAGTCTGCTTCAGCCTCGGCCTCAGCCTCAGCCTGCTCAGCCTCAGCCTCAGCTCAGCCTCAGCCTCAGCCTCAGCCTGCCTCAGCCTCAGCCTGCCCTCAGCCTCAGCCTCAGCCTGCTTCAGCCTCAGCCTCAGTCTGCCTTCAGCCTCGGCCTCAGCCTCAGCCTGCCTCAGCCTCAGCCTGCATCAGCCTCAGCCTCAGCCTCAGCCTGCCTCAGCCTCATCAGCCTGCCTCAGCCTCAGCCTCAGCCTGCTTCAGCCTCAGCCTCAGTCTGCCTTCAGCCTCGGCCTCAGCCTCAGCCTGCCTCAGCCTCAGCCTGCCTCAGCCTCAGCCTCAGCCTCAGTCAGCCTCAGCCTCAGCCTCCTCAGCCTCAGCCTGCTTCAGCCTCAGCCTCAGTCTGCCTTCAGCCTCGCCTCAGCCTCAGCCTGCCTCAGCCTCAGCCTGCATCAGCCTCAGCCCTCAGCCTCAGCCTGCCTCAGCCTCAGCCTGTCTCAGCCTCAGCCTCAGCCTGCCTCAGCCTCAGCCTCAGTCTGCCTCGGCCTCAGCCTCAGCCTGCCTCAGCCTCAGCCTGCATCAGCCTCGCCTCAGCCTGCCTCAGCATTCAAAATGTGGCCCGGGAATGGAGTTCTGGGAACTCGAAGACACGAAGTGGCCTACAGTTGGCTCCGGGCATTCAAAATCATGCCCAGGAATTGAGTTCTGGGAACTCGAAGACCACGAAGTGGCCTACAGTTGGCTCCGGGCATTCAAAATCATGCCCAGGAATGGAATTCTGGGAACTCGAAGACCACGAAGTGGCCTACAGTTGGCTCCGGGCATTCAAAATCATGCCCAGGAATGGAGTTCTGGGAATTCGAAGACCACGAAGTGTGTATATGTTTGCTTAAAACGACTTCCGCGGATTCTCCCCGGATCCTGCCCGGACCCCCTCTGGGGAGTCATGATGCTTCTTTTGATACCATTAGAAACCTATCAGTCTTCGCTGTTAGGTAAAAACAAGGGGGGCGCAGGGGCCGCGTTGGCTGGCGAGGAGGACCTAAGCTGGTTGCGGGGGGACGGGCGACGGGCTGCGGAGATGGGGCGGGGGGGCGGGCGCGGTGCGTGCGCGGTGCCAGAATACATTGGTCGGGCACATGGGGCGCGGTGACTGCCGGGGGAGGAGGAGTAGGTGGTCCAGCTGCGGAGGGGGGAGAGAAGGGCGGGCGCGGCGCTGGCGCCGTGCCAAAATAAAGTGGTCGGGCGGACGGGGCGCGGTGGCTGGTGGGAGAGGAAGAGGCGGAGTAGTTGGCGAAAGAGCGAGGGGGCGGGCCCGGCGCCGGCGCCGTGCCGTGAACGGGTCGGGGCGGAAGGAATGCGGTGGTTGGTGGGGGAGGAGCGTGGTTTGGCTGTGGGGGGGGCAACGGCGCGGTGCTGGTGCCGTGCCAAAATACAAGGGTCGGGGCGGAAGGGGCGCGCTGGCTGGTACGGAAAGCGAAATGGGCCGGCTGCGAAGGGGGTCAAGGGGGAGGGCGCGATGCCGGTGCAGTGCAGAAACAGAGTGGTCGGAGCGGATGGGGCGCGGGGTCGGGCGCGGCGCCGGTGCCGTTCCGAAGTGCAAAAGTGGGACGCATGGGTCGCGCCGGCTGGCGAGGAGGGGCTGGGCTGGTTGTGGGGGGAGGGGAGGGCGACTGGCGACGGAGATGGGGCGGGGGGGGCACGCGGCGCCAGCGCAGGGGGCCCAGGGGGCGCGGTGGCTACTAGGGGAGGAAGAGGCGGGGTGGCTGCGGAAAGGGGAGGAAAAGGCACGGTGGCTTCTGGGGGAGGAAAAGGGGAGGGGGACGGGCGCGGCGCCGGCGCCGTGTCGAAATGATCAGGTCGGGGCGGAGGGAGCGCGCTGACTGGTCGGGGAGGAGGGGGTGGGCTTTTTTTTTAGGGTAACGGCGTAGTGCCAGCGCCGCGCCAAAATCAACGAAATAACTGGGTGTGGCCAGGGGGGCGCGTTGGCTGGGAGATGAGGAGGGGCACGGGCGCGGCGAATCAAGGGGTCGGTGCGAAGGCGGCCATGCCGAAATCAAGGGGTCGGTGAGAAGGGGGCACGCTGGCTGGTGGGGGGACGAGAAAATGGGTTGATTGCAGAGGATGGGAAGGGGGCGGGCGCGGCGCCGGTGCCGTCCCGAGATAAAGGGGTCGGGGCGGAGGGAGCGCGCTGGCTGGTGGAGGAGGGGGAGGTGGGCTTGGTGCGGAGGGGGGGGGGGCCGAGGGCGGACCAGTGCCGTGCCGAAGTAAAGTGGACGGACCTCATTTGGGCACGCGGTGCAAGAGATTGGTGTTAAATGATGCGGCATATAGCACATATGCAACAGTGGGATCTGTTGGAAACGCTACATTCAAGCATTCGCCCGATGCATTATGCTACATCATCCGCGGACCTACTTGCCTCCGGCGACACCCTTCCTCCCTGACGTCAGTTCTGAAGGCTTCCGCCACACCCGCCGACCCCCATCAAAGATCTCCCTTCTGCCCCTCCACCAGCCAGCGGTTGGGCCGTGAACTGGAGGGTCGGGGATGCCAATGTTGTCAACATGCTGCGCCAGGGCGTGAAGATCTGACATAGGCAAGTGTAGTGAGGACATGTGTCTGGGTCTGCGGGTGAAGATAGGGCATTACAGCGGAGGGAGTGGCCGCTGTGGCGAGACAGGTGGAGCGAGAGGTGACGGGCGCAGCGCGCAACCAGAAACACCCGCGGCAGGCACGTGAACCGGTGGCAGGAGACGGAACATTCAAAATTTCAGCAGGGGGCTAAAGGGTCTGCGACGTTCGGGGGGTGATATCAAGGGCGTAAAAAAACGCCCCTACCCTCGTTTGTGAGGCGCTGTGCGCTGAACCTCCCGTGGGCTGACAGCGCAAACCCGGCGTGTCGCTCTTGCCGCGCGGCGTCCCGGCGGCTCTCTGGCCTGTGGGAGTTCCCAGGAGGTTTACTGACCACGCACTTGTAACCCAGGGTAGGGGCGTTTTTTCTCGGGGGCGGCAAAGAGGGGGTTGATGACTAGGGGGGGTGGATATCATGGCGGGGGCCATGATATCTCCCCAGATTTCATGGCGCCTCTTCTTATTTCATTACGTCCCTGGCCCCCCCGCTGGGCCGCGCACATGCCGCCAGTCATGATTTGCACCCCCCCCTCTTGGCCGCTCCCGATTTTCATTCCTCAATGACAGGACGGGGAGGGGCGAGAGCGGTTTGCGGTCGGCGTGGGTCCCGCCGCCCAGCCGCACTCTTCGGTGCGCGGTCGCCCCCGGGCGCCGGGAGGCGCCAGGAAAGCCGGCTGCGCCCAGCTGGTTCCTCGACCCTTGCTTCGGGGGCTGCAGAGAGGGGGCTGCAGAGAGAGGGGGCTGCTGCAGCTGGTTCCTCGACCCTTTCTTCGGGGGCTGCAGAGAGGGGGGGTGATGACCGGGGGTGGGGATATCATGGCCCGGGCCATGGGATCCCCCCAGATTTCATGGCGCCTGTGCTTATCTCATGGCGTCCCTGGGCCCCCCCCCCTGGGCCGCGCACGTGCCGCCGGCCATGATTTGCACCCCCCCCCTCTTGGCCGCTCCCGACCTCCTCTGCTGACACTTCCACTCCTGCTGCGCTCGTGCTCGTCACGCCCGAGGCGTCGGAAGGCACCAGGGTTCCAGAAGCGAGGGCCGCCGGGTGCTCCAGGAGCCTTGGAATTCAGAGGGGGGGGGGGGGGGGAAACCACACGGGCACAAGGAAGGGTCGACTCCCCCGAGAATGCGGGAAGACAGGGGAAGAGGGGAGGGAGGCGAAAACCTGAAAGATGTCAGAGAGTGTTGGGAATCCTGGGGTTTGTGCCCCAGGGCCCCTTGACAGAGGACAGAGACCCCCCGCGGCGCGAGAGTTAGGTCGGGCGTGTCCCCCCCCCCCTGCAGGCGGAGATACTGGACGACAAGTTTACACTCGCCACAAAAAGATTCAAAGACGGTCAAACGTGCGGAAAGCAACAAAAAAGAATGAAAATAACTAATGTAAGTTTATACTGGTTTAGAATATTCCTGCGAGATGATTCGCACGTGATAACTAATGTTTATCCTGGTTAGAATATTCCGACTTAGAACTAACGTTATGTTTATACTGGTTTAGCATATCCCTCCTGTCGGGGGACCTGCCCGACTCGGCGCGGGCGCCGCGGGCGCGCCGCAGCGGGGCGCCCCGCCGAGGCCCCGAGGCGATGGAGCCCGGCGGGGGCGCCGGGGCCGCGGACCGGCGGCTGCTCTCGGTCTGAGCCGCCGCCCGCGCGGCGCCCGGCCGCGCGGGCGCGTCGTCGTCCTCGCTCTCCCCCCTCCCTCCTCCTCCCTCCTCCTCCCTCCTCCCTCCTCCTCCTCCTCCTCCTCCTCCTCCTCCTCCTCCTCCTCCTCCTCCTCCTCTCCTCCCTGCTCCCTCCTCCTCCTCCCTCCTCCCTCCTCCGTCTCCTCCTCCTCCTCCTCCTCCTCCTCCTCCTCCTCCTCCTCCTCCCGCCTCTCCCTCCTCCGTCTCCTCCTCCTCCTCCTCCTCCTCCTTCTCCTCCTCCTCCCCTCCTCCTCCCCCTCCGTCTCCTCCTCCTCCTCCTCCTCCTCCTCCTCCTCCTCCTCCTCCTCCTCCTCCTCCTCCTCCTCCCTGCTCCTCCTCCTCCTCCTCCCTCCTCCGTCTCCTCCCTCCTCCTCCTCCCTCCTCCTCCTCTCCTCCTCCTCCTCCCTCCTCCTCCTCCTCCTCCTCCTCCTCCTCCTCCTCCTCCTCCTCCTCCCCCTCCTCCCTCTTCCTCCTCCTCCTCCTCCTCCTCCTCCTCTCCTCCTCCCGCCTCCTCCTCCTTCCTCCCTCCTCCTCCTACTCCATCCTCCCTCTCCGTCTCCTCCTCCCCTTTTCCTCCTCCTCCTCCTCCTCCTCCTCCCTGCTCCTCCTCCCACCTCCTCGCTCATCCTCCTCCTCCCGCCTCCTCCTCCTTCACGACGACGACGACGACGACGACGACGACGACCACGACGCGTCTCAGAGCCCCGAATCCTCAGGGGTAACTCGGGTCGGGGCTGACTCGGGTTTGTTTTTCGGGATTCCGAGCCCGAGTTGCCCCGGGCCCGAGTTTCCCCTGAAAGTTCGGGCGTCCAGAGCCCCAAATCATCAGGGGTAACTCGGGTCAGGGCTAATTCGGGCTCGTTTTTCGGGCACCCGTCCGTGTGGACGCGCCTCGAGTGCCACGTGGCGTTCCTCAGGGCTCAGTTCAATTCCTCCGATTCGGTCCGCTTCGATGTCGATGGCTTCCGATTCCATTAGTGGAGGCACATTAGCCTGCCGATTTCCGCCGATTCGGCTCCTCCCGACTTGGCTGCCGATTTCCGCCGATCCGATTCATCGACTCGACTGCCTGCCGAGTTCCGCCCCTCCCGACTCGGCTGCCGATCTCCATCGCCGACCCGACTTCTCGATTCGATGCCAGGCTCTCCTGCTCTCCCGTCCGCCCCCCTTTTTCAGAGGGCCACAGCATATGTACATGTACGCGGTCTGTTTCCGCCGAATCGCGTTTGAACGCGGAGGTTCGTGCACGCAAGACCGCGGAGGGCGTACATGTACACATGTCGTTGCTCGCTCACTTTTATCGGGTCGGGCGAAAGGGGGGGATAGCAAAGGGGGGGTTTGAGAATCAGCTCACGTAGCTGATTTTCCCGGCGCCTCCCGGCGCCGGGAGGCGCCCATGTATCGAGGAATGGGCCCCTCGGTGAGGCCGAAATCAGCTGCATGCAGCAAATTTCGTAACCCCCCCTTTCCCAATCCCCCCCTTTCGCCCGGCCCGATTTTAGTCGGGGAAAAAGTTGAGGCTCGAGTTCGCCGGAGCTCGGGCTTGCCGGCGCTCACCAGCGGGCCCGTCCTGGATATCTTGGCGGCCCAGCTCTCGTCGGGGTGTTGCAGCGGGAGCCCGCGCCAAACTTCTAACGGGGTCTCGTCATTTTTCCTGGCGGAGGAGGAGGAGGAGGAGGAGGAGGAACCCGAGTCCCGCGAACCCGCGTCTCAAGTCTCCCCGTCAGTTGGCGATTACGAAGGATATGGTTACGTCGGGGTGCGGTAGGCGATCGGCAAAGCTTGGGGCCTGGTGAGCACGGCATTGTCCTCGTCGGGCCTCCTCGGGGCGCGGCGGGGAGCTCTGTCGAGGTCCGCCCGCCCCACAGAGTGCCCCTCGGGGTGCCGGTTGCAAACCACACCCCATTGCAAAGCATACCCTTCGGAGTCGCCGAGTTAGGGAGGGAATAGGCTCAGGGGCGGGGGGGGGGGCGGGGCAGCGACCCTCAAGCGCCCTCCTGTCGCCCACGAGGGGCCCGATAGCCCACCCCGCCTGTGACCGTGCGTACTTGCTATCTGCGATGTGCCACAGATTCCTGGTCGGTGCTTCCCCTCCTGAGCCGGTGCCACCCCGACGTTGCCCCTCGCCTCTTCCCCAGCAGAGGGGCATGGTGAGCAGAGTCCACGTCGGGGATCCACAGCCAGACCGACGTATAAGAGCGAGGTCGGCTCGGGGAGGGTACCCTAGTGTTCTTCGTGCACGTTGGATGTTCTTGAGCATCCTGCGGAGGGTGCCCTTGGATGTTCTGTGTGTTTTGGCCAGCGGAGGGTCTCCTACAAGCCTCGTCAAAAATAAACAGAAGACTTTTGAATTCGGTGATTGTGGGGTCAGCGCTACTCCAATGCTGACGGATGCCTGTTGACTCGGACGCGGTGTTGTCCAAAAGCCGACCCCACCCTCTCAGCATCGAAGAACGCGCTTGCTGACAAGTGCCCGAAAGCATCGTGCTCCAGGAGTTCAACTTCCACTTCTGGATATCTTTGACGAGGCTTGTATTGGGGGGTGTTTTTGTGCCCTGCCTCCCTGATCAAAGCTGTGCGTAGCCCGCCTGGCTTTTAGCGGAAGAGGTTCGCCCTCGCCCCGCCGACCCCAAAAATTGTATTCGGGGGTGTTCGTCGGGCCGGGCCCCGCCCGCGCCACGTCCGCCGAGATGGGGGCGTTGCCCCCAGGGGGCCTCGCGGGGCACCGGGCGCGGAGGCCTTCCTGCCGCCGCCGCCGCCGCCTGTGTGAGCAGCGAGGGCCCCCGAGGCGCGCCCCTGACGAGTCGTTCGCCTGGGTGGTGATCGGGGAGCTACATCCCCGAAAATTTAATCGGCAGACACGGCATCCCTTATGACACGAGTTGTCAAATTTCTCACAATCTTCGCCCAACCGACCCAGAGTCGGGCCGGTCAACTCGCTCCACCCCCCCAAGAGCTAAGAGCCTATAAATATTTAAATCCTAAAGTGCTTTATGCCGCCCTTGCGGCGCCCCTTCCGCCGCCCCCCCGTTTTGGCACACCCCTCACGCAGATCCTTGCCCTCGGAGTGCCGGGGATGGTGTTCTCAGAGCCTTTGCAGATCCCAGGGCGCGCCCCTCACGCAGATGCGGGGCCTCGGAGCGCGCGTCGCATCGCCCTTGCGTCGGCCCTGGCGCACCGTGCCGCAGTGCGAAGGATGCGAACCGGGGATCAGTCTCCTCGAGGCAGCGAGCTATCCCGCGCTCGTTGCGCAGCCACTCCATGCAATCTCACCGCCGCAGGGCGGCGTCCCTGCGACGCACAGGGACTCGCGTGAATATACGTTGTCCTTCAAATCGCGTCGTCGCGCGCGCGTGCCGCATCGCCGTTGCAGCGGCTTCCCAGAAGACTTTGCGCGACTGTCGTCGTCGTTCTGAGATCAGTACAGTCGTCTTCGTCATCGGTATCGTCGTCGTCGTTTTGAGATCAAGATGTCTTGGGTAATGGGTGGGTGGGACATGTCCACCAGGTTTCAAGTGTCGGCCTGTGGACCCTGAGCCCCAAACCCTAAGGTGGCCCGAGGGGCGGGACCTCTCGGAAGCCTTTTCGATGTCTTGGAGATTCTTTTTGCCTTCGGGGAAGACTCCGAGAGCTTGTCCTGAGGCCGGGGGGCTTCCGAGCCTTCTGAGGAGGCCCCCTGACGCATTGCCGACAAATGGGGGATGGAGAAAAGGGCCCTACGGGGGCCCTTTGGGCCCCTCTCGGGCCCTCGCTGGCTTAGAGCCATTTCCTTCACCCTCCAATGCTGGAGGCAAACTGTTTGGGGCTCGTGCTGGCTAACGTGCAGGTAAGCCCGCTCAGGGTTCATTGCCTGAGGTTCTATATGCAGCTATCGGGGGAGGAAGCAGCTGATGATAATGATGACGATGGTGATGCTGATGATGAGGAGGGGAAGGAGGAGGAACCGCCGATCTCACGCACAAGCTATGGAGCTGGGAAATGAAGTTCCTCCGGCGCGCTTTTAAGCTACGGCGGAAACCTGCCGAGACGTACCCAGGCTACTTGCAGAGGACGGCAGGCAGAATCAAACAATGGATGGCTCGAACGGGTCATCAACCGATTCATGTTGCAGCGCTCGATTCTCTATACAAGGCGGCCTACCACGAGCCCGCGTCATGCGCTGACGACGGTTTGTCGCCGCGTCGTTTGGGCTACCGTGAAAGATATGAGTGCGAAGTGACGGCGAACGGAAGGGATGCTTCAACGGAGCGGTGGAATTCGACCGGCGTGGGAGGACCCGATCGTCAAAGTGATGGGAATGCATTGGCGTGCCCTACGCGAAACCATGTCGTGGCCAGAGTGGAAGGCAGTATCTCTACGGCATATAACTACAATTTGCTCGCTGTGGCATATGCCCATTTGGGACAATGAGACCACAGAGCGGAGCCCAAAACGAGCACGGACAGACCAGGAATCCGAGAAAGAAAAAGCCATCTTCAACAATTTGGAGCCTGAGCCGAACGAATTGCTCGACACTGTGGCGGTCCATGTCGACTGGGCGTCAGCAAGTTAGCATTTATTGTACGCCACGGATTCACAGATTTTGCATGACGTCATATGTGGACATGCCGAGCTGCGCGAGTCCAAGTACGAGCAGCTCCTCACGCGCGTGTTGAACAGAATCGTTGACCACATGGGCCGCGGTTGGTTGCCACCGCACGTCAACCAAGACCCCATGCAATGGTGGAGGCGCGTTCATAACAAAGTCGCCGACGGTTTGGCAGAACTTACAATGGACAGGCTGTGCGCGTGGACCAAGAGATATCCTACTACGGTACAAGTGGACAAGGCCAACGTGGTCATCCAGACAGACGGGGGGCTTCGAGAAGGAGACTGCGCGGCAGCATTTTTCATCACCGGGCTCTGGGGCAAACGAGAGGGCGGCGAACGCGGCGACTATTTCTTTGAATCGTTGGTCGTGCACGGCACTTTTCTGGAGCTTCCGGCGACAGTATTCGAAGCAGAAGCAGTAGCGTTAGATGAGGCCTCCCGGGAGGCAGCAGCCCTCTTGCAGTAGAGTAGAAACAGCTGGAGTTCTAGGCTTCTTGAGCTGCGGCAAAGAAAAGAAAAAGAAAGGAAGAGGAGGAGGAGGAGAAGGAGGAGGAGGAGAAGGAGGTGGGAGAAGAAGGGTGCCACACGTGACCCCTTTCGGGGCCCTGTTAGGCTGCCTTGGGGCTCTCCTGGGCCGTCTTGGGACCCTCGCGGCCGTATGGTGGGTGCCTGAAGACCGTCTTGGCGCCGTCTCGGGCAGTCGACGGGCCTTCCAAGGCCGTCTGGGGTTCACGGAAAGAACGCTTTCTGGCGTTGCTTGCAGGGGGAGGGAGGTCAACCCTTTTTCCTCCAAAAAACCAAAGGGGGAGGTCCTCGACCCTCCCCCCTCCGTGCAAATGATATGGAGAGGATCCAGACCCCACCCTCAACCCCTGAAAATTAGCGTGGGGGTCTGGACCCCCCCCTCCCAGGAAAAACAATAGGGGAGAGCCTGCTACGTCGCATGAGTTTGGTGGAACTGAGTTGAAGATGAGTTGGATCCGTCAGTGGATCAATCTTGTGCACTGACGTAGAAGCTATGATGTTTCTTTTTGGTAGTGGGCGAGCTTATGACGCCAACCCATGCCCACCCCGCCCCGTTTCCAGGGACTTCGCATCCCCTTGTGATGGTGGGATAGGGAGACGGTCCGCCGCCCCCTGCGCTGCACGCACTGCGCAGGGCTATCAGTGGGAATTTGAAGCCAATTCAATGAGGAAGCCTTCCGTCCATGCCCCGGTCCTTCCTCCTGCAGGTCCTGTCGGCGATGGCCCAGTCCTGCAAGGGTGTCCGAAAAGTATTGGTTGCCCGAAAGTCCTGCAGGCGAGTGTTGCTTACCCGAGATGGGATCCACAAGTTCTTTTCAGTCTCCCCCAGCCCCATCTCACCCCATGGGATAAGGGGTGCGCCCAGAATCAGTATCGTTTATCCGATCCCCATCCCCATCCCCATCCCCTTCGAGACCCCCCCAAAGTACCACCCCAGTTGGGGATACACCCTTCGAAACCCGAAGAGGACGGCCTATATCCCCATCTAGGGAGGTAAATCGGCCAGTGGGGCCCAGGCCACGCCGCTGGGGATGGGGATCGGTGAAACGATACTCACAGAAACGACCACCAGCAGTAATTAGGCGCGCACAGTTTCGACTCCAGCGGCCTCGGTGGTCGCTCGAGGCCCGCCGCGGCGCCCGCGGGTGCCCCCCCCCCTGGGGTCGGCGCCAGGGCCGCGGGTCGATGGCGTGGGTCGGGGCACCGCCTGCCACGAGAAGCAGGGGGAGCAAGAGGGGCAAGGGGCAAGGAAAACGCCAGGGGAGGAGGAAGGGGAGCAGAAGCAGGGGGCAATGAGAAAACGGCGGCAGGGGGGGCCGCAATTTCCACGCGGGCGGTGCAACCGGTACCCAGGGCCTCGGCACTGGCGCAGCCTGGGGGGGAGGGGGGAGGGGATTTGGGTGGACCAGTGACGCATGGCCTCGCTCACCCACGTCTTGAAGAGCTGCTCCGGGTAGCCGGAGATCTCGACGAGGTGCTGCCCGGATCCGCTGAGAGCGTGGAGGCTCAGCCACGCGCAGGGGGGGGGGTGGGGGGAGGGGGGGGAGGGCTGCTTAGAGGCACCCCTGTTTCTCAGAAGGCGCGGGCCCCATCTGCAGATGCAAGGCCGGCGCCTCCTGAGAAGCAGCCTCCTGCTAAGAAGCTCGTGCGCGCCGCCACGGGGCGGAGGGCGGGCGGGAAGGTGAGCTGGGCCACCCGCGCCACGCTGCCGAGGGCCACCCCCTCGAGGGACGAAGCTGCACAGTACAGCGCCGGCTTTAATACATGCCCCGCGTGCGGATCATGTATTAAAAATGCAGGGTTTAGTATTAAGAACACAGATGAGTTCACGCACGCATTCATTCATAATGTTATCATGCATTTTAAATCCTATATTTTCTATTTAAAAAAGGCTTATGCATTAAAAACTGCCCTGTAGGGCACGGGAAGCCTCCGGACTCGAGGTGCCCCGCCCCCATTCGCCGCCCGGGTGCCCGCCGGCGGGCCGGGCCTCCACGGGCCCGTCCGCGCTCGAGTGGATGCCCACATTTATATCGACATATGCATCTCCAAATCTATCATTCAATCGCTTCGCTCATTCCGCCGGCCCTGGAGAGCTATTTGGGGCCTCTTGGGGCCGTCTTGGGGGCTTCTTGGGAGCGTCTTGGGGCTCCTTGGCGGCGTATTGGGCTATCGACGTCTGCATCTCCAAATCTATTATAAGCCATACGTATGTCTGCACACCTACCGACCTATCGGCCAGGCACATATACATGATTAACGTTCCAGGGCAGCGCTGGTCAAGGGGGGGAGAAACCACCCGGACCGGACAAGTGGCGTCTACTGAACGGCCCTGGGCGTTTGCTAAGCACTGCCCTGTTCGATGCCTGCGTCGGGCGCGATTGCGAAACGGCTTCGCTCGTCGGGGCGGTGATTCTCGGGGTAGTTATTGGGGCACGAGGGGCCTTCGGACTCGAGATACCCCGCCCCCGCACCGCCCGGGTGCCCGCCCCCGCACCGCCCGGGCCACGGCGGGCCGGGCCTCCACAGAGCCGTCCGCGCTCAATCGGACGCCCACGCTTCAGGGCAGCGCTGGTCAAGGGGGGGGGTGGGGGGAAACCACCCGGACCGGACAATTGGCGTTTATCGGGGGTCGGGAGCCTCGAGACGGGGGTCAGTGCAGACGGGGGTCAGCCAGAGTGCCGGATGTTGCAGGATCCTGCAGCGCCAGGGTCGCATTGACCCGGGTTTGGGTGCAGGATTCTGCAGGATCCTGCAGGATCCGTCGCATTGACCCGGGTTTGGGTGCAGGATCTTGCAGGATTTTGCAGACCTGACTGACCCGGGTCTGGATTGACCCGGGTCAGAAGATCCCCGAGGGGGTGGCCAGACCTCCTACCTTGACACGTCGATTAAGGAATTGGCCGTTTGCGGCTCGCGAGAGGGCGTCGCGGCCGTCATTTTTGCGGGTCCAGGCCCGTCGATTTCGGTTTCAGGCCGTCTTCACTAAAGGGTGGTTTCTTAAAGGGAGGGCCGAGTTTACGAAACGGCCCTGGGCGTTTCCCAGACAGCCCTGCCCTGTTCGATGCCTGCTTTGGGCGCGTCTGCGAGGCGGCTTCGCTCGTCGGGGCGGTCATCTTCGGGGTGGTTCTCTGGGCACGAGGGGCCTTCGGGCTCCAGATACCGGCCCCCGGACCGCCCGGGTACCCGGCGGCGGGCCGGGCCTCCACAGGCCCGTCCACGCTCAAATGGATGCGCACGTTCCAGGGCAGCGCTGGTCGGGTATAGCCAGGACCCCAGGCAGGGGGACCCGGTCAGTAGCAGGGCCCTGGAGCCCCCAACTTAGCCAGAGTCGCTCAGCCAGCTCTGCCGTAGCTGGTGTGTGTGTGTGTGTGTTGTCGGGTGGCGGCAGTTCCGGTTAGTGGAACGGGGCGGAGGGGCGCCCCCCAGTACACATCACTAAAACAGGTCCCACTAAACCCAGTTCTGCCAATGCCCGAGCTGGGGGGGTGAGGGGAGGGTGAGGCTCAGGGGGGGACGCATCGACCCCCGATCGCCCGGTAAGGGGGGATAGGGGTGCGAGGTCAGAGGTTTTCGGGCGTTCTCGTCGGCTTCGATAGTCTTCCAAACTCGGGATACCTTCCAGCAGCTTCGCCTCGCCGAGAGCGTTCCTGGGGCACCTGGATCGTACCTGGGGTGGGGTCTCCACAGGCCCGTCCACGTTCAAATGCCAAGGGGGCAAAAACCACCCGGACCAGACAGTTGGCGTTTACCAAACGGCCTTGGGCGTTGGCTGGACAGCCCTGCCCTGTTCGATTCCTTCTCTGGGCGCGTTTGCTAAAAAGCTTGGCTTGTCGGGGTGGTTCTCATCGGGGTGGAGTTTCGGCCCTCTGAGCTGGATGCCCGTGCCGACGAACTCGAGGGAGGCGTCGCGCACGGGGGGCCGAGGGCATCGCTCCCCAGCCCGGCGCGCCAAGCGTGCCGACGGCACGGTGGTGCTGTTGGCCCGCCACCGGGGCGAGCCCTCTCCAGAGCAAGAGGCCATCGTCCATGCAGCGTACTTCCAGGATCCAAACAAGGTCGCCCACAATGTTTGCCCCGTGTATGCGTCTCCTGTGTCCTGGTGGGGGCAAGACGGGCCCACGCAGGGGACAGCAGAAATCGAAGTCGCGGAAGATCAAGGCCATGCGGGTCAGAGCGGACAGAAATCGGGCTGCCCATGGCAAGGCCCTTCACTTCCCTGCCGCCGAGCCCGCCGAGCAACAAATAACCTGTGCATTGCAAGAGTGACCTTGAACAGTGGTCACCTCCAGATCCCCTGTCGCAAGCGTGATGCAGTGGCCGTGCATCCTGGACGGCGGGGCCCCCATGGAGGGCACCGCGACCCTGCCTGGGCCGGGCCACGCGGATGGCCGCGACTGAACCTCCGAAGGCGGCCGGTTGAAGGCCCATGCACGACGGACCAACTAAAGCCGTCGCCCTTTTCCACCACCTCACAGACGGCCGCGCCCTCATCGCCACCCGCGGCCGCGGCGCCAGGCCCCATGTTCAGGCCGCGCTGGTTTAGGCGCTTCAAGAGAGCCTCAAGGCTCCAGTTCTGAACCGCAATGGTTACCCCTCATTGCACTCTCACGCGCCAGGATCTGGCCCTCACGAGAGCCCCCCCGCCCTTGAAGTGGCACGTTCGTGAAGCAACTAACCACGTCAGAGCCGCAGCTCCAGACGGGTGTCTCGAGTCCGGTATCGCCGAATGCGCGGGTGAGCTCGATGACAGAAGCCGTGCGCTGGACGTCGGTGTGGGCGTGCTGGGGAAGGAAGCAGCCCCCACCCAGTCCAGCGCACGCGCGGCCGAGGTTTCCGAACAGGCCGTGGGCCATGCCGCTCGGTCGACAAGGGGGCGGCGGTCGCTTGGCTTCGACCGCTTTTGATTTGGCGCGCTCGCCATCGGCATCTTCCAACACGATCGCCGACTAATGCGCCCCGGCTGGGTATCCTCCGACAGCTTCGGGAGCATGGACACGCGGTGCCCCCGCCCTCGGCCAGGGGGGGGGCGTGACCCCCCTTCCCCACGCGGGGAAATTAGTTCCCCCACCCCCAGGCGCAAGGCATACCCCCCCCCCCACCCCGGGCGACGATGACGTCGAAGACGACGGCGACGACGCAGCGACGACGACGACAACCATGACGACGACGCACGACGAAGACGACGACGACGAGGAGCAGAGTGGAGCAGGCGTAGAGTAGAGTAGAATATAGGAGGAGTAGAGTAGAGGTTAGATTAGAATCGAGAGTTGGGTAGAATACGGCATGGTAGAGAACAGTTGAGGTTTGAATCAGATTTAGAGCCGGGTAGAGAAGAATACATAGGTAGAGCCAAGCAGATATTATAATCAAGCAGATACTAAATAGTGTTGAGCAGAGCAGAAACAAAGTAGATTGTTTGTGTACAGTTGTATACAGTATGAGGATGGAATACGACATGGAGAGGACAATGTGCACATGAGAGTCTATTGGAGTGGCTCATAGCAAATAGAGTTGAGTAGACAAGAGTAAATGGGTACAGTAGCTCTGAAATAGAGTAGAGCGCAGCAAAGCTGAGCAGAGTAGGAGGATGAGTAGAGTAGAACATATTAGACAAAGTTTAGTAGACTGCATCATACTAGTATACAGGGGGTTGGGGTACGGCGGAACAGAGTAAGGCAGAGTTGACTAGAGTAGAAACGAGTAGCGTAGGGATGAGAAGGAGTAGAGTAGAGTAGCAAAAGACCAAGGTGGAGTAGAGTAGAGTAGAGTAGAGCAGCTTAGGGCACGATAAAGTAAATGGGACAGAGCATAGTGGGGAAGAGTAGAGTAGAGTAAAGTAGAGTGGAGGAGCGTAGAGTAGAGCAGGGTAGAGTACGGTAGAGTACGGTAGGGCTTCGGTGGGAAATTGCGAGAGCTGGATCGTAGCATTCCATCAGAGCCAGCGCCTGGCGCGGGCGCTGGCGACAGGTGCGCCGCCGCCGCCGCCGCTGTCTTCGTCGTCGTCCTCGTCTTCGTCGTCGTCGTCGTCCTCGTCCGCGTCCTCGTCCTCGTCCTCGTCGTCGTCCTCGTCGGAATCGGCCTCGTCGTCGTTAGCCGTCGCCTTCGTCGTCGTCGTCGTCATCGTCGTCGTCGTCGCTCCCAGGGGGCGGGGGATTCTGGACCGCCCCCATTAAATTTCCCGGGGGGCGGGAGGGAGGGGGGGTCTTTCAACGCCACTCATTAATTGTCCCAGCGGGGGGGGGAGACGGGGGTCGGGCCCCTCCCGAGGAGGGGGGGGGGCGGGAAGGGGGCGGAGGGGTCCCCTGGTGTCACCCTCCCCCCTTTGGTGGATTGTTCCGGGAGGGGGGGGGGGGCCTGGTTCTTGACCCCCGTTGACAGAAAAGTGTCAGACCGGCGACGGTGGACCGCGCTCCCTCGGTTCAGCCTTCGCGGGCCGTCCGGGGTCCGCCGCGGATGCTTGGTGGGCCTTCGCGGGAACCTCTTGGCCCACTTTGGGACCCTCGCAGGGACCGTCTTTGGGCCAACGGGGAGGTTTTTTTGGGGGGGGGCGTCTTGAGTTGACGGAAACCCGCAACGTGAGAATGCGAAAATGAAACATGAGGGGGAAACCGATGGGAGTCCATGCTAGCCAGCGTGGACCCCAAATCATGATTTCTTCTAACTTACGCCGCACAATGCAGGTGGTACAATGTATGTGGTGCAAAGCAAAGAAATACGATGCCACGCGTTGCAGAGCAATGCAGCCCTAAAACAACACATTGAAATTTAAGCCACGCGCATGCAAAACAATTCGATGCAAGCGCAATGCCATTGCAACGCAATGGCACGCGATTGCACCGCAACGCGATTGCAACGCAACGCAATGCGATTGCAATGCAACGGGGGGGGGTGCAACTTGGCGGCGGCGACGGGCAGAATCGGAAAAATGGAGCGGCGACGGCCAGGTTCTTCTGGAAAGTCGGAACCCTGCATGCAAGCATTGTTTGGGGAATGGTTGGATGTTGTCTTGGTGCCCTTGTCGGGTTTTCTCCGATACTCGGCCGCAGTGGGGCCAGTTTGGCCCGTCTTCGAGGCATCGGGTGGCATCTTGGTTGCCTTGGTTGCTTGCGTCGACCGTCCTGGAAGTCCGGGGCGCGGACACATCGTCTTTTACGAGGGGCCGTGGCCACAGGAGCGCAGACCCAACGTTCGTTTCACAAGACATCGCGGCCTCGGGAGCAGGCGGGGTGCATGCAGCTGCCTGGTAGTAGAGAAGGGGCCCACGTTAGAAGACAGGAGCCCTACAAAGCATCACCTGGCATTGCCACACGCCCTCATCGTGCAGACACGGTGGCGGATATTGAGTGGTCCAAATGCCCAAAGAACAAGCGTTCGATTCCCATGTCTATTGTTTGAGGCCATGTCGGGTTGAGTGATCCAGAGTTCTCGAGGCAATTCAAAGAGGCAGCGTTCGCACTATTATGTAACAAGTGTTCCGCATTCCACTGCCGTTGTGGCCGAAGGCCTAGCGAGGCGCCAGGAAATCGCTGCGCAAAATTTCTGAAGACCAAACAGCGGCAACAAGCGAAGTTTTCAGAGGTCCGCGCAGATGTTAGCTGGCCGGAGCCGTGCCCCCTTCCCCACCACCCCTCAGCGGCGCCAGTGCACATCCCGTGCCGGGGAAGGGGTGTGGGCAAGCGGGGCCAGCGCCGACCCCAAAATCCGAGCAGACCTCCGAAGGCTGACACGTACGCCGCTGTATGGTGTTCGGTCGTCCTTGCCCCAGCAAGCCGTAGTTGAGCGATGGGGAAGGCAGGGCAGGCACGCTGTGTGCACCGCACCTTCGGCAAGAAGACAAAGGTGAAGAGCGCGGGCAAGGCTTCCAAGGCCGCCACGCCGCCCAAGCTGAAGCAGGGCCTCGCGGCCGGCTCCGTGCTCATCCTGCTCGCGGGCAGGTTCCGGGGCCGCCGGGTGGTGTTCCTGAAGCAGCTCGAGAGTGGCTTGTTGCTCGTGACGGGCCCCTACGCGATCAACGGCGTTCCCCTCAGGCGCGTCAACCAGCGGTTTTGCATCGCGACCAGCGCCAAGGTGGATCTCAAGGGGGCAGACTATTCGAAAATCGACGACGCCTACTTCACCAAGGAGGCGAGCAAGAAGAAGTCCGCAGCGATGTTTGCCGCCGACGCCGAAAAGACGGGCATCTCGAGAGAGAAGAAGGCGGGGCAGAAAGACATGGACGACAAAGTTGTGAAGGGCCTGGCAGCCGACATGAAAGCCTATCTGAAGGCTCGGTTCTCGCTGTCGGATAAGATGTACCCCCATGAGCTGAAGTTCTGAGTGGATCCCGCCGCGGTGCGTGGGCCAGTTGGCCTGTTACCCAGGAGGGGCACAGGTGAGGGAGGTCGCTTCGCGCTAAACGACGACGGCCCGCGAGGAGGCGGAGGATGACGGGTAGTGGGGAGCAGTGGGAAGGAGTGAGGAGGAGGAGGAGGAGGAGAAGGAGTACTGGGGTGTAGAGGGAGGAGGAGAAACAGTAAGGATGAGGATGCGTAAGTCGGAAATGTGAATGATGGGAGGAAAAAAGACGACGCTGAGTGAGGGAGAGTGGGAAAGAGTGGGGAAGAGTGATGAAGAGTGAATGGGGACGAGAAGGACGGACACGTGAAGGAGGAGGAGGAGGAGGAGGAGCGAAGGCAGAGGGGGGAAACGTTCTACCCCAACCAGTGTTTGCACGTAGGGCTTTTGATTTGTCTCCCAAGGAACTGGCCTCCTTTGTCGGGCCCGCCGCCCTGTTGCCGCCTAGGCGCCCCATCGCCGACTGGCCGCCGCCCGTGGTCTTTGCTCGTCTGTCGGGTCTGCCGCCTCGTTGCCGCCGTTGCCTCCTCGTCGCCGCCCGTCGTCTGGCCTCGCTTGTTCTGTCCGCCGCCTTGTTGCCACCGTCGCCGCCTCGTCGCCGCCCGTCGTCTGGGCTCGTTTGTCGGATTCGCCGCCTTGTTGCCGCCGTTGCCTCCTCGTCGCCGCCCGTCGTCTGGCCTCGTTTGTTCTGTCCGCCGCTTTGTTGCCACCGTCGCCGCCTCGTCGCCACCCATCGTCTAGGCTCGTTTGTCGGATTCGCCGCCTTGTTGCCGCCGTCGCCGCCTCGTCGCCGCCCGTCGTCTGAGTTTGTTTGCCGGGTCCGCCGCCTGGTTGCCGCCGTTGTTGCCTCGCCGCCGCAGCATGGGTTGCACAATATATATATATAATATATATATATATATATATATATATATATATAGGGTTCAGTTTTTCAAACGTTAGTGCTCTAAGTTGTAGCGCAGCCGCCTCGATAAACCGATGTGCATCCATGGACATCGGGCTCAAGTGCATTAATTTGCGGCCAGTCCGCATGCAGCTTGCCCTTCTTTCCAATTCCTGGAACATTCTCTCCAGAGGCTGGACAGCCTTTCAGACGATCAGAAGTGTGTTGGCGCCCGTGGTTGCGAGTACGGGCGAGTGCGTAGCAGTGCTGGATCTCTTCGGTGGGACGCGGGGCCTGGCGAGCACCTCGTTCATCCTCGGCTTCCTCCTAGCGAGTGCCTTGTGCTGTGGGTGTCCCCATGGCCGTGGAGGCCGGCAGGAGGCTGCTCGTGCAGTGGGGGGATGGGCAGGACTGGCAGGCCCGCGTCGCCATCGCTCCCGCCACCGCCGCCGATCTGCAGGCCATCATGGAAGTTCAAGCGACTCCCGAACAGATAGCAGCAGGGAAGATATGGTGGTGCGGGACCCCGGACGGCGACGCCTACCCTCACTGCCTGGACGTGGGCCCGCTCAGCGGGTTGATCCTGTGCGACGACGAGGGCCGGCCAGATCGGGCGACGCTCCTCGGCACGCGGTTCACCAACCGCACGCGCGTGTATGGCACGGACTGGAGCGCCACGCCGCTGGAGTTCGCCAAGATGATCAAGCTAGCTGTGCATCGGCGACCAGTGGCTGGAGCCCCGGCTGGCAGTAGTGGCAGCTGGGGGTGGAGCGGTGGCGAATCTGATTGAGGTCGGATCGCGAGCGCTGCCGCCCCCGACGCCCGACGGCTGGCAGGTCGTCTGGAGCACGGGCGGCACCCCGCGTAAGACGCTGCTGGGCAACCTGAACGTTGATGAGTTCGCTGTCTGCGACGTCGGCGCGCTCGCCGTGAAGGGCTCAGAGGTGCTGCTGCTGCGGAGGAGCTCAGGCGTCGAGGACGACTTGGACTCGGATGCCCGCGTGCTCAGCATCGTCCAGAGCCCGAGTGGCGAGAGACGGCGCCCATTCAAGGATAGTGTGAGAGAGATGACTGAGACAAGCTGGGCGGCATGGCCAATCCTTGGCCCCAGGACCGCCCGGTGGTGTCTCGATTTCATTGCTGAGCAAGACACCCACCCCCGCGCGCGACACACGAAATGGAGACATGAAGCGGGGGTGGGTGGTCAGGACATCGGTTGTCAGGACCATGAGCTGGCGATGAGAATGATAGAGCTCGCCGTGGTGTACGACCAGCTCAACATCACCGAGCTAGCGAGTTTCGAGCTGCTCTTGAGGATGGCGCAGCTCGCCGAGATGCGGTATCGTGACAAGATCCGGGGGAAGCACGGCGGGGACGAGTTCGCGGAGGATGAGTTCTTGCACATGGGGGCTGGCCTCACGCGCGGCCTGGTGATGGTGAGCCCGGACCTCTCGGATCACATCACCGAGCAGCTCCACAAGGAGGCCGCCGTGATGAAGGAGCGCAGGAAGTTGAAGGAGGAGAGGCAGGCAAGCCTTGCCCCCGGCGGAGGGGGCGTGGGTGGGAGCTCATCCGCAGCGGCCCAGGGGCTGCAGCAGAAGGTGAACGCCCAGGCCGCCGAGATCCGCAGGCTGATGGACAAGGTCGGTGAGACTGCACCTGCTGGCGACGGAGGCGCCGGCGGAGGACGCGGCCGCGGTGGCGGCCGGGGGGCCAAGTAGCCTACGGCGCTCCCATGGCGGTCCCGCGGGAGCTGCTTCCAGTGGCTATCCCTGCGGGCCCGCCGCCCGCGCCCCCTGTGGGCGCCTGCAGCCGAGCTGCGAGGAGCCGACTCCGCAAGAAGGAGCACCTCCACGCCTGGATGCAGGAAGTTCTGGTTTCAATTAATGAGCTGTATGGCCACGGGTCGCTGCCCGCCGACGGCAAGTCTTCGCTCGCGCAGGAGTGCGGGCTGGAGCATGTCAGGCGCGCGGTGGAGGACGCCGCGGCACCGCCAGCTTGCACCGCCGCGGCGGCCCACCGAGAGCTGTGCGGACCTGGGCACGGCTACGTCTTCGAGCCGGAGCACATCGCGTCCTGCGACCGGTCCCTGGTCTCTCTGCCGAAGGGGGGCGGCCTCGCTGATGGGGGCCGCATCCTGGAGGGAGAAGCTTTGCAGCAATGGGCAGGATGGAGGCAGCTGTTGAAGCGACACCCCGAGGGCGACAGCCAGGCGCCCAAGCCCCACTACGACGGCAAGTTTCGTTCCCGATCTACCTACGCCCAGTTCGTCGGTGACCTGTTGGACGCTGGCGTGGTCTCCCTGAAGCAGCAGCGGGAGGAGACTGCGGGGGCCTTCTTTGTGCACAAATCGAATGGTATGCAGCGTTTAATTATTGACCCTCGGCGTGTCAATGACTTCTTTGAAGCTCCAGCGCACACAGTGCTCCCGACGGCGGGGGCTTGGTCAGCGTTGGAGGCCCCCATAGACCAGGAGTTGCACCTCGCTCAGGCCGACGTGGACAACGCGTTCTACAGGATCGGCTTGCCGCGGGGGGCGCAGGAGATGTTCGTTTTGAGAGCTGTCCACCTTCCCACCCTGCTGAAGCTGAGGCCTGACCTTTCAGCCCAGCTGCCGCCAGGGATCGAGGCGTGGGCGTCACCTTGCCTAGAGGTGCTTCCCATGGGGTGGACGTGGAGTCTCTACTTTTGCCAATGCATGGCGATGGCTGGTGTTCAGGCTGCTGGCTTCGCCCTCTCCGATTTCATCCAGGATCGCCGTGCAGCCCCGTCGGTGACGGACCGCAACCGTGTGGCCGTCTACGTGGACGGAGTCGCTGCGGCGGGGCTGGAGGCTGACCTGGTGACCTCCGACTGCGAGCGGGTCGCCGCGAAGCTGGAGGCGCTGGGCCTGAAGTGCAAGGGCGTGGAGGCGGCTGGCTCGGACACCACCTTCACAGGCCTGAGCTTCGAGGTGGCCTCTGGCAAGATACGGCTGTCTCGGTCACGGACGTGGAAGTTGAGGTTGGCTCTTCTGCACACGGCCCCCCGCGGGTGGGCCTCGGGAGACGAGCTTCGGCACCTCCTTGGCCACTGGTGCTGGGCAGCGATCCTGCGGCGTGAACTGCTGAGTGTGTTCGCGCAGACGTACAGGTACATCGCCCTGGCCGGCTCCAGGAGGTGGAGGCTCTGGCCCTGCGTAGAGGCCGAGCTGCGGCGGGCCGCGGCCTTGGTCTGCTTCGCGTTCGTGGGCGCCAAGCGGCCCTACAGCACGGTCGTGACCGCGCCCGACGCCTCGGGGGCCAGCCGCCACGACTTCGGCGGGCACGGCGCGATGGAGACCGACTGGGACCTGGAGAGCGCATGGTGAGCCCGGACCTCTCGGATCACATCACCGAGCAGCTCCACAAGGAGGCCGCCGTGATGAAGGAGCGCAGGAAGTTGAAGGAGGAGAGGCAGGCAAGCCTTGCCCCCGGCGGAGGGGGCGCGGGTGGGAGCTCATCCGCAGCGGCCCAGGGGCTGCAGCAGAAGGTGAACGCCCAGGCCGCCGAGATCCGCAGGCTGATGGACAAGGTCGGTGAGACTGCACCTGCTGGCGACGGAGGCGCCGGCGGAGGACGCGGCCGCGGTGGCGGCCGGGGGGCCAAGTAGCCTACGGCGCTCCCATGGCGGTCCCGCGGGAGCTGCTTCCAGTGGCTATCCCTGCGGGCCCGCCGCCCGCGCCCCCTGTGGGCGCCTGCAGCCGAGCTGCGAGGAGCCGACTCCGCAAGAAGGAGCACCTCCACGCCTGGATGCAGGAAGTTCTGGTTTCAATTAATGAGCTGTATGGCCACGGGTCGCTGCCCGCCGACGGCAAGTCTTCGCTCGCGCAGGAGTGCGGGCTGGAGCATGTCAGGCGCGCGGTGGAGGACGCCGCGGCACCGCCAGCTTGCACCGCCGCGGCGGCCCACCGAGAGCTGTGCGGACCTGGGCACGGCTACGTCTTCGAGCCGGAGCACATCGCGTCCTGCGACCGGTCCCTGGTCTCTCTGCCGAAGGGGGGCGGCCTCGCTGATGGGGGCCGCATCCTGGAGGGAGAAGCTTTGCAGCAATGGGCAGGATGGAGGCAGCTGTTGAAGCGACACCCCGAGGGCGGCAGCCAGGCGCCCAAGCCCCACTACGACGGCAAGTTTCGTTCCCGATCTACCTACGCCCAGTTCGTCGGTGACCTGTTGGACGCTGGCGTGGTCTCCCTGAAGCAGCAGCGGGAGGAGACTGCGGGGGCCTTCTTTGTGCACAAATCGAATGGTATGCAGCGTTTAATTATTGACCCTCGGCGTGTCAATGACTTCTTTGAAGCTCCAGCGCACACAGTGCTCCCGACGGCGGGGGCTTGGTCAGCGTTGGAGGCCCCCATAGACCAGGAGTTGCACCTCGCTCAGGCCGACGTGGACAACGCGTTCTACAGGATCGGCTTGCCGCGGGGGGCGCAGGAGATGTTCGTTTTGAGAGCTGTCCACCTTCCCACCCTGCTGAAGCTGAGGCCTGACCTTTCAGCCCAGCTGCCGCCAGGGATCGAGGCGTGGGCGTCACCTTGCCTAGAGGTGCTTCCCATGGGGTGGACGTGGAGTCTCTACTTTTGCCAATGCATGGTGATGGCTGGTGTTCAGGCTGCTGGCTTCGCCCTCTCCGATTTCATCCAGGATCGCCGTGCAGCCCCGTCGGTGACGGACCGCAACCGTGTGGCCGTCTACGTGGACGGAGTCGCTGTGGCGGGGCTGGAGGCTGACCTGGTGACCTCCGACTGCGAGCGGGTCGCCGCGAAGCTGGAGGCGCTGGGCCTGAAGTGCAAGGGCGTGGAGGCGGCTGGCTCGGACACCACCTTCACAGGCCTGAGCTTCGAGGTGGCCTCTGGCAAGATACGGCTGTCTCGGTCACGGACGTGGAAGTTGAGGTTGGCTCTTCTGCACACGGCCCCCCGCGGGTGGGCCTCGGGAGACGAGCTTCGGCACCTCCTTGGCCACTGGTGCTGGGCAGCGATCCTGCGGCGTGAACTGCTGAGTGTGTTCGCGCAGACGTACAGGTACATCGCCCTGGCCGGCTCCAGGAGGTGGAGGCTCTGGCCCTGCGTAGAGGCCGAGCTGCGGCGGGCCGCGGCCTTGGTCTGCTTCGCGTTCGTGGACGCCAAGCGGCCCTACAGCACGGTCGTGACCGCGCCCGACGCCTCGGGGGCCAGCCGCCACGACTTCGGCGGGCACGGCGCGATGGAGACCGACTGGGACCTGGAGAGCGTGAGGGCCGCGGCGGGCCAGGCCGAGAAGTGGCGGTGGTGCGTCTCAGATGCCATCGCTGCTCGCGCCCAGACGCTCGGCCTGCCGCAGGAACAGGGACCAAAGCGTCCAATGTCGCGCCAGGCAGGAGTCACTTTCGAACATATCACGCCCAGCCAGATGGGCGACGACAGCAGCTGGCGCCTCTGCGCAAAAGGTCGTTGGCTTCGTCATGAGAACATCCTGCGTACTGAGGGGCGAGGGGTTGTACTGGGGCTTCGGCATCGTCTACGTTCCCGGGCATCCCAGGGAGCTCGTCACTTGTTCCTTTGTGATAACATGTCCATGGTGTTGGCCCTCAGCAAGGGCCGGGGATCTACTTCAACAGTCAATCGTACGTGCCAAGAGGTTATTGCACTCAGTTTGTTTGCCAACGTTCACTGTTGTTTCAGATGGATAGCGTCAGAGATAAACCCAGCAGACCGACCGTCGAGAGCGTGGCCATCTCGGCCCGAGCCGCGGGACCCTCGGTCAGATCCACGATCGGCATGGTACCTTGATGCTCACGCGGCCGCCGCCCGCCTCGACCTGGCGCTCGAGGGGGAGATCGACAACCACCTCCTCCGCCAGCCAGGCGGGGCAGAGGCGGCCGGCCTCTGCGGCCTCGGGGACACCTGGCTGGACGAGCCTGCTGCGGCCTTCGGTCGGCGGGTCGAGCCAGCCGAGTCGCCACCAAGTGGAGCTGCCGAGGCGGCGTGGAGCAGCTCTTCAAGCAGCTCAGGCGAGGAGGAGCCGACGAGCGACGCTGAGGCAGACGCAGAGAGAGGCAGCTCAGGAGGCGGCGGCCGCGGGCCTGGGTTACATGCAGGCATCGCGGGCACAGCCGCAGACGATGGCCTACTACCGGGTCATCCTGAGCGAGTTCGAGAGGTGGGCCGAGGAGCAGGACCTCAAGTTGGTGACGCCGGAGGAGATGGACCAGGCCCTGTCCGCCCACATGGACTCGCTCTTCTTCGAGGGCTACAATCACGATCAAGGAGAAAAGCTGATAGCAGCCGTCAAGTACTACGACGTGCACGGGCTGTACCAGTCCGTGGAGGCGCTGCCCAGGGCCCGCGCAGCCTTGAGAGGCTTCCGCAAGCGGGCCCCCGGCCAGTCGCGGGCGCCCCTGCCGCGGCCAGGGCTGGCGGCTCTGGTGGGCGCCGCGTTGTTCTTGGGGATGCAGGAGCCGGCGATGGCCCTGGAGGTGGCGTGGTGCGCCTACCTTCGGCCCCCCAGCGACTTGATCTCCATGACCGGCTCTTCGCTCATCCCGCCCCAGCGGTCCACGGGGGTGTCTCACTGGGCGCTGCTCCTGTACCACGAGGAGAAGCAGCCCAGGAGCAAGACTGGCCAGTGGGACGAGGGCTGCCTGCTGGACAGCGACAGGGTGACGGCGATGGGGCCGCTGCTGCAGGCGCTGGTACGTCGTGCCGGGCCGAGTCTGCCGTCGTGGTCCTTCTCAGCCGCGCAATTCCGAATGCTGTTCCGCAAGGTGGCGCAGTTGGCTGGCCTCCCGGACTTGAACCCCTACCAGGTGCGCCACGGAGCCGCCAGCGCCGACGCCCTCCACCAGAGTCGGGACATGAAGACCATCCAGGAGAGGCTGAGGCACGCTCAAGAGTCGTCAACACGACGGTACAAAAAGCACACGAGGTATCTCCGCGAGGTAGACCAGCTGGCGCCCGACACGAAGCAGTACGGAGACTACGTGGACGCCAACTTCGAGGCGCTGATCACCAAGCGCAAGGCCGTGGCCGCGCCTCCAGGGGCAAAAAGGCCGCGGCGTTGGCCGCCGGCCAGTTCTGGCGCTCAGGACACACTCTTGGCTCTGCCCTCCAGCTGTCGGCCGCGTCGGTCAGACGCAGGCTCAAGGCCGCGTTAGACCAGGCGCTGGGCCGCCAGCCTCGGAGGGCACAGACTTTTCTGGACCTCTTTGCCGGGACAGGCCGTGTCGGGAAATGGCTGGAGAGGTTGAGCGGATTGCCGGCCCTCCGTCTCGATGTCAAGGCTGACCTTGCTTTTGATCTGTCATCCGACGCAGCTCTTAAAGTAGTTCGAGGTTGGATCGGGAGTCGTGTCGCGCGGGCCGTGTGGCTCGCCCCCCCGTGTTCGACGTGGAGCGTTGCCAGCCGAAACACATTCCGCACGCCTCAGCATATATATGGTCGGCCCGACCTCTCTGACAAAAACGCAGTCAAAGTACAGTTCGGCAATGCAACAGCTCTCTTTTCAGTATGTGTGGTTCGTGCGTGCTTCAAGGCAGGGATCCCAGTGGCAATGGAGAACCCCCAGTCTAGTCTCCTCTGGCAGTGTCCCGCCCTTTTAGACCTCACGCGCCTAGACAGTTGTAAAGAGTTTGTGACACACATGTGCCAACATAATCGTGCCTGGAAGAAGCCCACTAAAGTCGTGGGGTGGAATGTAGGGGCTCCGCCTAAAGCACTTTGCAAACGGTGTTCTGGGGTCCAAGGGATGCGCAGTCGCACGCTCCGACCTCACGTGGCCCTCCAGGGCCGCGGACCCGGGGACCCCAGGAACCTTACAGCCCGGGCCGAAGAGCACCCTGACTCCTTCGCCCGGGGTGCCGCTTCTTTGCTTGTGCAGGCTGCCGACCGAATCCAGCTCAATCATCTCGCGTCTTTGACAATGTGAGCAAGCTCATGCGGCTTGGCCAGAATTGATTTGGGAAGATGGGAGCGAGCGCGCTCTGTTATAAGTTCCGTTCGCAGCAAGCACCAGTGTCGTCCACCCTTGGCAGCCTGCTACCTCTCTGGAAAATCATCTGCGTTGGCAAGCGAGAGTGTTCAGAGCAGGGTTCAGTTTTTCAAACGTTAGTGCTCCAAGTTGTAGCGCAGCCGCCTCGATAAACCGATGTGCATCCATGGACATCGGGCTCAAGTGCACCACCTCCCTCCCCTCCTCCTGCTTTCCTTTCTTTCATTATATGTGTCGTCAAAGCTGGGGAGCGAGCGCGCTCTGTTATAAGTTCCGTTCGCAGCAAGCACCAGTGTCGTCCACCCTTGGCAGCCTGCTACCTCTCTGGAAAATCATCTGCGTTGGCAAGCGAGAGTGTTCAGAGCATAAATATATATATGTGTGTTATACCTATACGACCACCCTTCGGGTGATATGGAGGTTGGGGGGGAAGGAAAAGCCACTGACAGCATGGCGATAAGATGGCGACATTGCACGTTGATGTTTCTGGTGAAAAAAGAGTCATTGCTATTGCAATAAAAGCGACAGCCGCGATGGACCTCACACCATATGAATGCGACCTCGAAAACGATTCCAATCGACTGATTTCACTACCAGTTGCACTATCGATCTCATGATCGGTCCCAGTATCTATCTCACAATACCGCGCGCTGGGGGGGGGGGCAGGGGCGGACAGCCGGCTCCACAGACCCTAGCCACGGCGGCATCTTTCTTCTCGCGCGCCTACGCAGCTTCGCCTCGCCCGCACGCACGACACGAACACGAAACCGAAAAAAAATCTCCCGGTGGGGGGTTCTCCGTTTCATTGCGATCTCACCCCCTCAATCTCCGACAACATAGATGGCACCATGCTAGCCAGCGTAGACCCTAACGATGTGGAGCCCAGTCTACGTGCTGCAATGTATGGGGTGCAATCTACGTGGCGCAACATGTGTGGTGCGATCTACGTTGTGCAATAGATGCGGTGCAATATATATATATATATATATATATATATATGTGTGTGTGTGTGGACGGTGCAGCCCATGTTGTGTAATATATGGTGTGCGATCTATGTTGTGCATTTTACGTGGTGCAATCCAATGCTCGCAGTGAGTTGTCAACTCCACTGCTCGCGCAATCATCCCACCAATCCGCCCGCAGATCGGTTTGCAAAACCATGCGACGGCGATTGCGACGAGTGCTTGCGGTTCAATCTTCAAGTGCATATCAAGGCTTGTTGTGGCAAGGGCAAAGTATAGCCTTTTGCGCGAGTGCTGCGCCGCAAGTTGCAACGTCGGCGACAGAACTTCCATGTTCACATTCCAAAAAAACACCTCCGGTTTCGAATGACGGGATGGCTCCCTTCGCTTGGCGGACTGGAGGACCGACAAGGTGGAGAGAGCAGGAGTACTTCGCAAGAAGCAGTGAGGGCTGGAGTACGAGAAGGAGTGCGAGCTGCAGCGTGCGGAGAGGAGGGGCCCGAGCAGCAGGCGTGGGAGAAGCAGTCGAGTTGGCCAGGTCGAGCGAGTCAGCGGGCCCCGCCATTTCCCACCCTCCCTCCCATAACATAAGCGCGAGGAGGAGGAGGAGGAAAGGAGGAAAGGAGGAAAGGAGGAGGAGGGGGAGGAGGAGGAGGAGGAGCAGGAGGAGGAGGAGGAGGAGCAGGAGCAGGAGGAGGAGGAGGAGGAGGAGGAGGAAAGGAGGAGGAGGGGGATGAGGAGAAGAATCGATGACTGCACAATTTAAATCATGGGACTGGAACCCGTGCCCGCCTAACGAACGGACGGTGCTCGCGCGCGGTCCCGCCTCCGACGACTTGGCGAGAAGGAACAAGGATAGCCGCGCGCGGGCGGGAACGCAATATCCGATAGTCATGGCGCAGCGTTCCGGTGAGTACCATGCAGTTTTCTCCCGAGTGGTTGGAAGTCCGATGAGCGCGGCGAAGACGAAGCATGCGTCACATCGTTTTTCTCACGCAGAGGAGGAGGAGGAGGAGGAGGAGGAGGAGGAGGGAGAGTAGGAGGAGGAGGAGGAGGAGGAGGGGAGGAGGAGGAGGTGAGGAGGAGGAGGGGAGTAGGAGGAGGAGGAGGAGGAGGAGGAGGAGGAGGAGGGCGAGCAAAAAGGAGAGTGGCCTCTTGGATGCCCTGCGAGCGCCTCGACGAGGACCGCGGTGCGCCCGTTCTCGCGCGGCCCAGCTGCCGCGGCCGTGCTCCTGCAGCTAGGCCAGGGGGGCCCGCGGCGGGCCCCACGAACCGGAAGGGCACCTCCAGGCGAAGGTTCCACGGACTCTGGGCGAGGGCGACAGACCATCGTCCCTCCCCTCCTCCCCCTCCTCCCCCCCCCCTCCTCCCGTCCTTCACCCTCCTCCTCCTCCTCCTCCTCCTCCTCCCTCCTCCTCCTCCTCCCCCTCCCTCCCTCCTCCCCCTCCCTCCTCCTCCCTCCTCCTCCCTCCCTCCTCCTCCTCCTCCTACTCCTCTCCTCTCCCCTTCTCCTCTTCCTCCTCCCTCCTCCTCCTCTCCTCCCCCTCCTCTCCTCCTTCTGCTCCTCCTCCTCCTCCTCCTCCCGCTCCTCCTCCTCCTCCTCCTCCCTCCTCCTCACTCCTCCCCCTCCTCCCCCTCCTCCTCCCCCTCATCTTTCCCCTCCTCCGCCTCCTCCTCCTCCTTCTCCTCCCTCCTCCTCGACTTGGCGAGTGAAAAAGCTGCGCCGCGCCGAGGCGGGAGCGCCAGTTTCTTGCGAAAGCTGCGCGGCGCCGAGACGAGAGCGGCATGCCTGTCCGCTCGCGCGCGCGGCGCCGTTGCCAGTGCATTGGCAAGCGAAGTTGTGGGCCGCCGCGCCCGAACGGGATTCCCATGCTCAAGATCAATAAATGAACGCACCTCACACACATAGACACTCGGCCAGATAGAGTTGCTGGAGCTACGGTCGTAGCTCGGCCTCTTTGTCGTTTGCCCGAGACGGAACTGCTCGTGCTGAGGCACGACCGCCTTTCACGGAGCCGTCTAGGGACCTCTAGAGTTGTCCAAGAAGCCCTCCAAAAAATGAACGCGACGCCGAGGCGAGACCGACATTTTGCGCTTTCGCGCGGGATGTGCGGCCCGCATTTCTCCCGCCCCGCATTCTGCAATGTCGGCGCCAAGACGCCCATCTCGGAAGGGTCCACACAGAATGTGGAATGTGTTCTGTTGGCAGGGTGCAACGTCTCAGATTGAGTTGCTCTCGGTCGGGTCGGTGGCATAATCTGAGGATGTAGTGTTTAGGAAGTGTATTCGGGGTGCGAAAAGACGGACGAGTAAGGATAGGAGGAACGACGTTTGGCGAGCGATACATTGTCATATGTTTTCCGTGGACTATTCTTTTGGGACGACGGTGCGCCCGTGCTTTACCAAAGTAGATCGCAATGGGGGACGATTGCTTATTGTTACCTCAGAAGGAGCGCGTTCTGTGGTCGCTTGGAAGGGGGGGGGGACCGGACTTCCCCCCCCTCCCACCTCCCCTACTTCTCCTCTCTCCCTCTCCTCACGCCGGCGTCGGCGGCGGCTGGCGGCGGCGGCGGAGGTGCTGGTGGTGGTGGTAGTGGCGGTGGCGGTGGTGGTGGTGGTGGTGAGGTGGTTTGTGGTGGTGGTGGTGGTGGTGGTGGTGGTGGTGGTGGTGGGTTGTGCTGATGGTAGTAGTGTTGGTTGTTGTGGTGGTGGTGGTGTGTGGTGGTAGTGGTGGTGGGTTGTTGTATTGGTAGTGGTGGTGGTGAGCTGTTGTGGTGGTGGTGGTGGTGGCTGTGGTGGTGGTGGTTGTGTCGTGGTTTGGAGGTGGTGGTGGTGGTGAGTTGAGGTGGTGATGGTGGTGGTCGTGGTCGTGGCGGTGGTAGTGGTGGTGGCGTGGTGGTTTGTGGTGGTGGTGGTGAGCTGTGGTGTTGGTGGTGGTGGTGTTGCTGGTAGTGGTGCTGGTGGTGGTGGTGGTGGGTGGTGGGTGGTGGGTGGTGGGTGGTGGTGGTGGTTTGTGGTGGTGGTGGTGGTGGTGGTGGTGGTGTGGTGGTTGTGGTGGTGGTGGGTTGTGGTGATGGTGGTGGGTGTGGCGGTGGTGGTGATGGTGGTGGTCATGGTGTGGTGGTCTGCGGTGGCGGTGGTGGTTGTGGTGGGTTGTGGTGGGTTGTGGTGGGTTGTGGTGGTGCTGGTGGTGGTGGTGGCATTTGTGGTGGCGTTTTTGGTGGTGGTGAGGTGGTTTGTGGTGCAGTTGTGGTGATGGTGGATTGTGGTGGTTGTGGTGGTGGCGGTGGTGGTGGTATGGTGGTCTGTGGTGGCGGTGGTGGTGGTGGTGGTGGTGTGGCCTTCGGCTCTTCCCGCCACTGCTTTGGCAACAAAAGGTCAGCGTTCTAATGGATGCCTCTTGAGGTCTCGTCAGAAGGGTCTCGGGCGCGTCTGGGGAACATGCAAGGGCTCGATATGGCGATTTGTGTGTGTTCCCTCTGCGGCCTCTGGGCCCTCTCTGGTCATCGTCGCTGCGTCCCCGCCGTCGGCGCTGCTGGGTGCCGCCAGCGCCGGCGCCTGCGCGGGGGGGAGGGTTTGAACCCCCCCCCCTATCCTGGGCCCTCTCTGGTCATCGTCGCTGCGTTGGCGCTGCGGCGGCCGCCAGCGCCGGCGCCGGGGGGGGCCCCCCCTTGGGAGGGGGAGGGGGGTTTCGGGAGGAGGGGGGTCAGGGGGGAGGGGAGACCCCCCTGGTTCTGATCGACGGCGCCGACTGTTGGGGGGGGGGCTCACCCCCTGGTTCGAAACGCGCCGCCGAATGTTCCCAAGGCAAGCGCCCGTGAAACGCGCTTTCTCTTGCCTCACGATGGTACTTCGCCTTCAGAGCGAAGACCTTTGGAGCCTTACAGCCATAGCTGAGCACCCCAGAAGTGGTGATGTGTAGTCGTTTCGGCATGCCGAGGGTGTAACGTATAGGCAGGGGCTAGAGAGTTGATGCAATTCACGGGACTCTGTTACGACGGACCGCAGTTCGAGGGCCGCACAGGTGAGGCAGGCTGGGGCCTCCTCCTCATCCTCGCCCATCTCGTGCCCCACCTCCCCATCCGCCGATACATCTCTATCGTCCGCCTCAGCCCCCTCTTTGTCGAGGAGTAGGGCCAAGGGAGGACACAACACCCCGACCCCAATGAATGGCGTTTATTTAGCAGCCGTGGGCGTTTACGGAAAAGCCCTGCCCTGTTCGAGTCTTTCCGCAGGTGCGTTTATTGATAGACTTCGTTTGACGGAGCGCTTATTACGAGGAGTGCGTAATACGGCATGCCCAAAGAGGACGCGGAGGAGGAGAGGGTTGGATATGTTCCAGGGTAATCAGGGCCGCAGGTGTAGTGTTTCAGTGTCTCTGCGAATGGCGCTCGAGGATTGCCTCATCCAAGCGAACGCAGCGGCCGAAGCAGTTAATAGTCGATCGCACATGAAATGCACACGGTGCCTCACATATCGGAGTGGCCCGCGCATTTTGGAGGATCGGGGAGGGATAGGGGATGAGGGCAAGTTGGGCGCGTTCGCGCCACATCTGACATCCAAACCGTCCCTCCCGTCCCTTCCCATTGCGTTGGAGCCCTGTTTTTCCGCCGATGGCGGTGGCTTGGAGGACCTTGATCCCCAAATTCTAGACGCTTCGCGTAACCCCAGCAGCACATCCAGAAACGATGCCCAGACGAGTTTCCTTGATCGGGGAAGCGGAGGAGCATGCAGAGAAGCAAAGGGCTGGAGAAACCGTCGTACCCCAAGAAGGGAGGGAAGGATGAGGAATCGGAGGAGAAGGAGGAGGAGGAGGAGGAGGAGAAGGAGGAGGAGCAAGGAAGAGGAGGAAGGAGGATGAGGAGGACGAGGAGGAGGAGACGGTGGAGGAGGACGTGAAGGAGGAGGAGGTGGGGGAGGGGGAGGAGGCGAGGAGGAGGGGAGGAGGAGGACGTCGGGTTGAGGGAGGAGGGAGGAGGGAGAAATAGGCGGATGAGAAGGAGGAGAAAAGGAGGAGGAGGAGGAGGAGGGCGAGCTCGGGGGCTTCTTGGGCTATCTTGGGTGCTGCTTGGCGGTCCCAGGGATCTCTTGCGTACCTCTTGGAGCCTCTTGGGGCCTCTTCGGGTTCTCTTGGGAGCCCCTTGGAGGCCTCTTCGGCGCCCCTTGGGGCCTCCGCGGCGCCTCCTGGGGCCCTCGTGGAGCGCTCTCGGGAGCGTTGGGACGCTCTTGGAGCCATCGATCCCAGAAGGGGAGGGTCGCAATTAGCATTGCCCCTCGAGAGTGCCTCAAATCGCCTCCCTCTTGGAGCGCTCTTGGGACCGTCTTGGGGCTCTCTTGGGCCTCGCTTGGGACTCCCTGGGGCCCTCTTGGAGTTGCCTGGAGGCCTCGGAAGGCCATCGAGAGCAAAAAAGCGAGAAAGCAAATCTGTGTTTGCCATTAGGTGTTGGAAAGATGTTGGCCGTTTGGTGGCCTCTTGGGGAGGCTCCGTGGCCACCTGGAGCAGTCGTGGAGCGTTCGTGGGGCCTCTTGCAGCATCGTGGGAGCCATATTGAGGTATATTGGGCTATCTTGAGCCATCTTGGAAGTAACATTTGGCTCTCTGAGGTGCTCTTGGTGCCGTCTTGGACCATCTTGGACGCTCCAACCCCTCGCGACCCCCCCGTCCAAGTCCAGGGGAGGGGCTAAGGGAAAGAGGTAAGCCCCTCCTTGAAGGGGAAGAAGGGGGTTGGAGGAGGAGCCACCCTAGACCACCTACGCCCAGAGGGCTGGTGGGTTGCAGCTGCAGGATGCGACCCATCGTTTGCTGTGCAACCTAGAAAGGGGGGCACGTGCACATTGAAGAAATGAGGAGAAGGTGGATGGACGCAATCGAGCAGGGGGAACATGCGTGTCTTGGGCAGGCGGGGGAGGGCAACGACGGGAGAAGGGCAGCGGCGACGACGCAGTCGGATCCAGAAGTGCGGCCTGCGTTGGGTCTGGAGCGCATGTTTGGAACGACGGGGGGGGCACAGCACCGATCCCGAAGTGTGGCCAGGCATGCAGCGGAAAGCGTGTCTGTAGGGCCAGGAACGTTCCGATTGCAGAAACACGTGGAAGACCCGATCCCGAGGCTGTGCCAGCCAGCGCAGCAGCAGGGGAGATAGAAGAGTAGTATTCACGGTGCGGCAGTGTAGAAGGACGGGGAAGAGGAGGAGGAGGAGGAGGAGGAGGAGGAGGAGGAGAAGGAAGAGAAGTGGCCCCCCAAAAGAGGAAGGAGGAGGAGGAGAACCTTTTTGTGACCAGCCTTACTTCTGCTGCGGCTTCCCAACACGAGGGCCCCAGCTCCGCTCACCGAGCCTCCGTAATTGTCGGTGTGAGGCCTCCGCCGCCTCGGTTCTCTCCTCCTCGACGCTCTCCCCCAGGACCCTCCGCGGCAGTGTCGGCCCAGGTCGCCGCAGGCTCGCGAGCCGCGGCTGGCCTGCAGGCTGCCGGCTGCATGACCCCGTTGCGCGCTGCCGGTGCGGTAGCGGCCTGACCCGGCCAGGGATGCGGGCCGGAGCCGCGCCCGAGCCGCCGGGCAAGGCGCTGCTGGAGCCGCTCGTGGGCCCGCCGGCGCCCGCAGAGGCGTCCACGATCGAGGCGTCGACCGCGGAGCCGTCGGAGGACTCCAGCAGTGGCGAAGCGTCCTGGCCTGCCCACAGGCCCACCGCAGAATGTTAGCCGAGCCTGCAGTGGTCTGCGCGAAAGGCTCTCGGAACACATGTCTGGCTGAGGCCGCCTCGTTGTAGCACATCGGGCAGCTGTTCTAAGAGCACTGTTTTTGGTTCTAGAGCATCTGTGGGTTCTGCGAACATCTCGGAGTTGGCCCATGGGAATGCCAAGGCGGTCGCCCCCTGCTCAAAGGACAGCTCCAGCCTGAACACAGTCAGCTCAGGTGCGGGAGCGGTGGCGGCGCACCTCCTGTCCGAGTCCCCCGGCCGCCTCACGCTCGCTGTCATGGGGCTCAGCGGCGTGGGCAAGACGGCGCTCTGCCGGCAGTACGTCGTGGGCAGCTTCGAGGCGGCGCACGAGCCGACCATCGAGGACCTGCACCGCAAGGAGGCCGCCCTGCCCGGGGGCGCCCGCGCCTGCCTGAGCATCCTGGACACCGCCGGGCAGGACGCGTACAGCGTGCTGCGGAGGAGCTGGATGCAGAGCAGCACGGGCTTCCTGTTCGTCTTCTCGCTGGCCGACCGGCGGACGTTCGAGGAGCTGCCCGCCTTCCGGGAGGATTTGGACGCCCGAAATGGGTACGGAAAGAATGGGCACAATGCCCAACAACAAATGTTGCCCCAAACCATCAGCGGCCGCTGTTGGGCGGGCGGCCTCCTGTCTCGAATGAACACAGGCCGCGGCGGCGCGGACAGCGAGTCCTGTTCAGAATGAACAAGAACTGCTGTTGGGCATCGTACCCATTCTTTCCGTGCCCATGTCGGGCGTCCAAAGAGGAGCTCGTGGACCTCTACCACGACAGCCCGCCGCCAAGCGTGCTCGTCGCAAACAAGGCGGACCTGCACGCGAGCGAGTGGGCCGTCAGCCACGAAGAGGCTCAAGGGGCCCAAGGACACCCATAAATGCACACAAATTCCAGGATTCCCCACCTACTATTTTCTGGATTCTCGTCCTCCCCCCCACCTCCCATCTCTTCCCATCTCTTCCTGGGCGTCGACGGCGAATCGTGTCTGTGTGGTGTTTTCAGGAGCGAAAGAAGGACGTACATGTACTTGAATCCACGCTGGTTTCGAGAGTACGCATTGCGCAAATGTTCGTATGACGCGGCCGGTCTCGCGGATCGAGGGGCCGTGTTCATGTACATAGTTGGGCGCGTACGTCCTTTGTGGGCTCCCTATTCTTCCCCTCCTGAGAGGCGTGGCACCTCCAGTCCCGCTGGCCGAACTGCCTGAGGGTCGTTCACGCGTCCGCCCTCTCCGGGGTCGTTCACGCGTCCGCCCTCTCCGGGGACGGGATCCCCTCCTCCTCCTCCTCCTCCTCTCCTCCTCCTCCTCCTCCTCCTCCTCCTCCTCCTCCTCCTCCTCCTCCTCCTCCTCCTCCTCCTCCTCCTCCTCTCCCTTGGGTGGGAGTAGGGGGGAGGGCTCCTTAGAAGCGCCCCTGCTTCTCAGAAGGCACGGGCCTCATCTATAGATGTAGGGCTGGCACCGTCTGAGAAGAGAGCCTCCTCCCAAGGAGCCCTTCCCCCCTCCCTCCACCCCCTCGTGCGCAGCGCCAGATCGGCACCGTTTGAGGCACTCCGTTCTTGAGGGCACCATCTCGGGGGCAACGATAGGGGGGATGGGCATGGGGTGGGGGGATGCATCGACCCCCAACTGCCCAGGGATCGCCGAGACGGGTCTGACAGCCCCTCCCCGCCCAGGAAGGTGCGGTTCCGATCCATCGGCGACGTATATCGCCGATTCCAGCTCGATGCATCCCCCCCTATGCCAGTCTCCCCCTATGGTGGTCGTTGTTTTATTCGTTGTTTTGCCGATCGGCGCGGGCCTTCGCACCCCTCCCCCCATCCGCCCCCCATGGAGTGGATCTTGGCTGTTTCTGGCGCCCGTTTCGAGCGGGCGGAGCCTCCCCCACAATGGACGCACTGCTGAAAGCGGTCGCACTGAGCAGAGGTTCAGAGCCAGACCCCCCCCTCCGGGGGTGGACAGAACCCCCACCCTGACACGTCGATTAGTGAATTGTCCATTTTCGGTTCACGAGAGGGTGCCGCGGCCGTTATTTTCCAGCCTTGCGCCCGCCAGGGATGGGCCCGAGGTCGTTTTCACCAAACCACGTTTTACCCAAGAGAGGTCCGCCCATCCCCGACAATATCGAAACGCCGAATAACAATTGTCCTGGCGAAAGACCCAACCATAAGCAATTGTTCGTAACGCGTTGTGGGTGCCGCTTTCGGTGGGGCTCCCTATGGAGCCACGAAACGCTGCCCTGGGTAAGGGAAACGCATGCGAGAGCAACCACTGGGGCCTTCGGTGGCGCTCTACGAAACGCTGCCCAGGGTGGGGGAAACGCATGCGAGAGCAACCACTGGGGCCGTCGGTGGAGCTCCCTATGGGGCCACGAAACGCTGCCCAGGTAGAGCTCCCTATGGGGCACGAAACGCTGCCCAGGTTGGGGGAAACGCATGCGAGAGCAACCACTGGGGCCTTCGGTGGAGCTCCCTATGGGGCCACGAAACGCTGCCATGGGTGGGGGAAACGCATGCGAAAGCAACCAACCACTGGGACCTTCGGTGGAGCTCCTTATGGGGCCACGAAACGCTGCCCAGGGTGGGGGAAACGCATGCGAGAGCAACCACTGGGGCCTTCGGTGGAGCTCCCTATGGGGCCACGAAACGCTCCCCAGGGTGGGGGAAACGCATGCGAGAGCAACCACTGGGGCCTTCGGTGGAGCTCCCTATGGGGCCACGAAACGCTGCCCAGGGCGGGGGAACCGCATGCGAGAGCAACCACTGGGGCCTTCGGTGGAGCTCCCTATGGGGCCACGAAACGCTGCCCAGGGTGGGGGAACCGCATGCGCCCACCCCCACTGGGGCCTTCGGTGAGCTCCCTATGGGGCCACGAAACGCTGCCCTGGGTGGGGGAACCGCATGCGCACACCCCCACTGGAGCCTTCGGTGGAGCTCCTTGTGGGGCCACGAAACGCTGCCCTGGGTGGGGGAACCGCATGCGCCCACCCCCCCTGGACCTTCGGTGGAGCTCCCTATGGGGCCACGAAGCGCTGCCCTGGGTGTGGGAACCGCACGCGCTTCCCCTCACTGGGACCTTCGGTGGAGCTCCCTATGGGGCCACGAAACGCTGCCCTGGGTGTGGGAACCGCATGCGCCCCCCCCCTCACTGGGACCTTCGGTGGAGCTCCCTATGGGGCCACGAGGCGCTGCCCTGGGTGTGGTAACCGCATGCGCCCCCCCTCACTGGGACCTTCGGTGGAGCTCCCTATGGGGCCACGAAACGCTGCCCTGGGTGTGGGAACCGCATGCGCCCCCCCACTGGGACCTTCGGTGGAGCTCCCTATGGGGCTACGAAACGTGTGAGAGGTGTGCCGAGAGCAGAGGCAAGGAGGGGGAGGAGGGAGGAGGGGGAGGAGGGAAGGAAAGAAGGAAGGAAGGAAGGAAGGAAGGAAGGAAGGAAGAAGGGACGCCTGGCGAAGGACCCAACCATATGTAGTCGTGAATACCGCAAATATGAATGTCGTCTTCGGTAGGGGAACCGCATGCGGACACCCCCACTGGGGCCTACGGTGGAGCTCCCTATGGGGCCACGAAACGTTGCCCTGGGTGGGGGAACCGCATGCGCCCACCCCCATTGGGGCCTTCGGTGGAGCTCCATATGGGGCAACGAAACGCTGCCCTGGGTGGGGGAACCGCATGCGCAAACCCCCACTGGGGCCTTCGGTGGAGCTCCCTATGGGGCCACGAAACGCTGCCCTGCGTGGGGGAACCGCATGCGCCCATCCCCCACTGGGGCCTTCGGTGGAGCTCCCTATGGGGCCACGAAGCGCTGCCCTGGGTGTGGGAACCGCACGCGCTTCCCCTCACTGGGACCTTCGGTGGAGCTCCCTATGGGGCCACGAAACGCTGCCCTGGGTGGGGGAACCGCATACGCCCCCCCTCACTGGGACCTTTGGTGGAGCTCCCTATGGGGCCACGAAACGTTGCCCAGGGTGGGGGAACCGCATGCGCCCACCCCCACTGGGGCCTTCGGTGAAGCTCCCTACGGGGCCACGAAACGCTGCCCTGGGTGTGGGAACCGCATGCGCCCCCCCTCACTGGGACCTTCGGTGGAGCTCCCTATGGGGCCACGAAACGCTGCCCTGGGTGTGGGAACCGCATGCGCCCCCCCTCACTGGGACCTTCGGTGGAGCTCCCTATGGGGCTACGAAACGTGTGAGAGGTGTGCCGAGAGCAGAGGCAAGGAGGGGGAGGAGGGAGGAGGGGGAGGAGGGAAGGAAGGAAGGAAGGAAGGAAGGAAGGAAGGAAGGAAGGAAGGAAGGAAGTAAGGAGGGACGCGGGGCACCGTCTCTTCAAAACGAGGACCCAACACCACAGGATGGTTGGGGGAAAAAAAGAGCTCACCGGTGGGTGCCCCTCGCCCTCTCGCAGGGCCCCCTCAGGGATTGGCCCGAGGTCGTTTTCACTAGACCACGTTTTACCAAAGGGAGGCCTGCCCATCCCCGACAGTGTCGAAACGCCGAATAAAGAAATAACAAAGTATAAAACTCACCTGTGGGTGCCCCTCGCCACCTCGCAGGGCCCCCTTTTCGAGCCGCCGCACGGAAGCCTTCGAGCCGCTCTGCCTGGCGGCGCGTTCCTGGGCCGCAGCGCGGCGGCTGCGCCCGGCGCCGGCCGCGGGCCAGCTCGACGCGTGCACCAGGCAGCGGACGGCGTGCTGCTGCAGGAGTCGGCGGCGAACCCGGTTTAACAACTGTCAGGAGGGGAAAAATACACAGACACGATTCACCGTCGATTTCCAGGAAGATCTGGGAAAATATGGGAAGCGGGGGGGAGACGAAAACCTAGAAAATATGGGAGCACTGAGAATCTTGTTATTTGTGTGTATTTGTTTGTGTGTCCTGGGGCCCCTTCAGAGTCGGCGGCGAACCCGGCTTTCACAACTTCTACCGTCCTTCGATTCGCGCGCTGGAGCGGCCGCGAATCGCTCCAGCTTTCCCTGGAGATCTCTGGATCTGTCTGGATGCACACGGGTGTATCTCGCTGTGCCTGGAGGTATACCTGGATGTGCCTCGATGTGTCTGCACGTGCCTGGATTTGTGCTGCTCCCGGGTGGGACGTGAGAACTGCGTTGCTCCCATCGTCGAGGACCACGTCCCAGGAATTGATGGGCCTGTTTTCCACCACCACCACCATAAGCTGGAGAGGGGGAAGGAGGTGGAGGATGAAGAGGAGGAAGAAGAGGAGGAAGAGGAGGAGGACCTCCTCCCACTCCTACGCATGGTGGTGGCGGTGGAAAACAAGCCCGCCAGGAATAGCTCCGAGCACCCCGGAAGAGTGGCGAGACGGTGCCGGGCGAGCGTCTCCCGGGGCCCGACGCGCGAAGACCCTCGGGTTTCGGTGCTGTGCTGGCGCTCGGACTGCTTTGATGGGCCTGTTTTCCACCACCACCACCATGGGTTGGAGGGGGGAAGGAGGTGGAAGACGAGGGGGAGGAGGACGAGGACAAGGAGGAGGAGGAGGTGGAGGATGAGCAGGTGGACCTTCTCCCCCTCCAACTTATGGTGGTGGTGGTGGAAAACAGGCCCATCATGCTTTCTGGCGGTCGTGGCTGAAGTAGGTCTTCAAGTCGTGCCTGTCCCTCCACAGGAGGAATCTTCAAGAATAGTCAAAGAATAGCCTGGGGACGATTTGTTGACTACTTTTTGGCGTTTGGGGGATATTTTCGGAGTACTTTGAATTATTCGCCCAAAATCTTCCAGTAGGGGGGCAGGCCCGACCTAAAAGTAGGCTGGAACATCATCAAGTGAGAAGGAGAAGGCCTTTTCAGAAGGCCCAGAAGTCCCCCCGCCTTCCGAGAAGTTTCCTGAGCCTGGCCCGGAAGGCAGAAAAGAGATCTCTCAGAAGTCGAAGAAGAAAAAACGCCACGAACATGATTGTTTGGCGCTCCGCGCGGATTTCTTGGATCTGCGCTGGGGGCGGCGCCTCCGGCGCCGACCCAGGCGCGCTCCGCGCGCCAGGGAGGGGGAACCAGCGCAGATCCAAGAAGTCCGCGCGGATCGCCGAAAGTTTTTGTTTCTGCAGCTGCTCCTCCTTCTAAGAAGGCGCGAGGACCTCTGAGAGCCCCGTCGCCTTGAGAGAAGGCCTTCGCAAGGGGGGGAAGTGAGGAGTGGCGGCCCTTCTCAGAAGGCTCGGAAGTCCCCCGGGGCTTCTCAGAAGTCTCCTGATTGAGTCTTCTTCCCCGCAGAGACACCACGAGCCTCCCAGAAGCCTCGAGGGCTTCCGAGAAGACCCTCGCGCCTTCTGAGAAGGCCTTCGCCCTCTCACTTTCCCCCCCCGTCGCTCGCCGCCGGAGGAGGACGCGGGGGCTGCTGGCGCCCCGGGGCGTGGGCTGCCCGCCCGCCGGCCCCTGCGCGCTGCTCTGAGCTTCGCCATGGCCGGCAGTGCCTCCAGGCGTGCGCGGCAGTCTACAGTAGGCCTCCCAGATGGCATGGCATCGCTCGGACGTGTGCATTTGTCCGTCGGCGAGGACTATCGAGGAGCAGTCTTGATCATGTGGCGAAAAAGCCAGGCACGAGACCGAAAAAGGCACAGGGAATGGACGTCCGAGCGATGGCAGGATCGGCTCGGAGTACAGTGGAAACGTATAGTAAGGACGGGGTGGTGAGGACGCGAGACCTTTGGAGGCCGAGGTTGGGATTTGTTGGGCGGCGGCTTGAGAGGCTGGCCAGGGGAAACGGCAAAGGACGGGCCGCAGAGGCAAGGACACAAGGGTACCCTAGAAAAGGCGCGCGTCCTTACCATGCGCGTTGACTGTAGATGGGGTCGGAGGATCGCGCCGCATCGCCGATGCATCGCCGATGCGGCTGGATGCGGAGCCCGATGTTCTTCGCGTCGACGTCGCCGATGCATCGCCGACGTCGCCGATGCGTCGCTGGTGCATCGCCGGTACATCGCCGATGCGTCGCCGATGTATCGCCAATGCGGCGCGATCCTCCGACCCCGTCTACTCGGACCCCATCTAGGAGGCCTATATTTAGCCCGATGTGTCCTCTTGGCATCGCTCGGACGTGTGCATGTTTGTTTCTTGTCGGCGAGGGCCATCGAGGAGCATCAAGGGTCATCTTGCGAAGAAATACAATGGAAACACATTCAAATAAACACCCCGGTTGCCTCCAGGGTGCCCTGGGCTTCCTGGGCGTCGATGGCCTTGCGATGGAAAGCGTGGCGTTTCCACACCACAAAACCAACGGTCGCCCTAGGGTCCCAGCTAGTGCACACCAGAAACACGTGGACGCCAGTGCAAACCAAGAGCCAACGGTTTCTCGTGGTCGAGCGATTGGAAGCTCACGGCGGATGGGCGTCCGAGCGATGGCAAGGGTTTGTGCTTACCCTGTTCCGCTCTTCGAGGCCTCCTAGATGGGGTCGGGGTAGATGGGGTCGGCGGATCGCGCCGCATCGCCAAGGCATCGGCGACGCGGTTCGATACGGAGTCCGATTTTCTCCACGCCGACGTCGGCGATGCATCGCCGATGCATTGGCGAGGTATTGGCGATGCGGCGCGATCCCTCGACCCATTCTCCTCGGGCCACATCCAGGAGGCCCCTAGCTCGGGGGGGCCCGAGCTCGGGCTCGGGCGTGTGCGTTGCTGTGTTTTGTTGTTTTTCCCTGGTCGGCGAGGGGCCCTCGAGGAGCACCCCCAAGATCACCCTGCGCAGAGCTGCGCGCGCGAGGCCGAAAAGTGCCAAAGGGGGGGGGACGGGCGTCCGAGCAGTGGCTCGCGCTGGATGCCTGCCTCGCGGGCCTGCGTGGCCATGCCCTGCCGAGCTCCTGGCTGTGCGCCACAGGGAGGAGGAGGAGGAGGAGGAGGAGGAGGAGGAGGAGGAGGAGGAGTATCTGGAGTATCTGCCTGATCGCGTAGCGATGTATTGGAAAGACAATTCCGCTGCACCTACTGTAGGTGCTTACTCCTCTGAGCTTGCTCAGCTTTACTGAGAACCTTAGGCCAGAGACCTGAATTGATACGTCTAAGATACTCGCGCCCAGTGGCCGAGGGGGGTTGACACATCGTTGCTAGCTTCCCAATCTGCTGGGAGACGTAGCTCCCGCATGTGGAGCAGAACCAAATCCCCAGCCCAGCGTGGAACCTCGGATGATGGGTTTAATGAATCCACCCCCCTGCTACATGAACCTGCTTGCCCAGGGGGGGTCTCATATAAGTGCCATCAACATTTTCCAGATTGAAACACTCTGAATCATACCATTCAACACGGGTGCTAGCTGTGGCTGACCCCTTACATATATTACATTGTCTACCAGTGTCATCCAATTGGTGATGAGACCTGAAAACAGCACACAGGGAGGGGGCGGGAGGGCGGACAGGCTGAGCTTTCACTCTCCTAGGCTGTCGGCTCCCAGCTGGCAACTCACGAATCTGAGCCTTCTCGAACTCTAGGGCCTCTAAGGTGGATCTCAGGAGCCTCATGCGGACGAGGTAGGCGTCATTCTCGATACCCTGAATCTGCTGTCGGGGGTGCTTTTCCACACGGTGGCTGTCCGCTGCAACTGCTGCGAACTCGTCGGCGACAGTGTTGCCATATGCAAAGGACGCATTGGCACGGCCTAGGGCGACGTCCTCGCCCGTAGCATGGGAGTTGGTGAAAAGAACAACGAAATCGCCTGATCTTCTGGCTCGCTCGACGCCCACCTGGTGCCACAGGTCTGCATCTGGTCCGACTGGCGAGCTCGGATGCCCATTATAATAGTTGAGATAGACACCCTCGCAATCAGTGATGAAAACGACGTCTAACTCCGAAACCTGCATGGCGAGGAGAAGGGCTAGCAGCTCGCCTCGGACGACTGTCTGCCTGTCTCCTGGGAGAGGCCCCCACATCGCCGTCTGCAGCTGCATGTCGTTGATCCTGAGGCTGGGGAAGGCAGCGATGCCTATGCCCACGCGCCTGAGGACTGGGGAGGCTGTGTCCCCTCCTCCGCTGGCGTCCCCGAATATGTACATGACTGAGCTGGTGCGATTGGTCTCGAAGCACTGCGGTGAGAACTTCTCGATGCCATGAGCGGTCCAGTCGCATGTGCTGGCTGGCGGTGGGACCTGCGTCCACGCTTGAGGCAACAGGCCCCTTGTCCAGTAGCACTCGAACATGTCCTGCTGGGCTGAGGCTTGCGCAATTATGTGATCCGTGGAGTCGTACACGGGGCACTTCTGGTTGGCAGCACATTCCCAGGTGCGATGGAACGGTGTCTCCTTGGCGGCCTGGCAGCGCGGGCACTTGCCGTCGGTGATGGCGCTGGTCTGCTCCAGCACTCTGGCCTTCGGCCACGTAGCTCCCGCTGCTATGGTGAGCATCATGGTTGAGAGTCGCCGTCCGTGCTTCATCTTACTGAGGTACTGGAGTAGCTTGCGATATGATCGGTTGTCGATCCCTCTCTCCATCCCAGACCCCCCGTAGTGCTGGCTCGCACTGGCCCAGAGCTTGGCCTGGGCGCTGCGGTCGATGTCCTGGAGCAGTGTGTCTGGGATGTCCACGTGGGGGTTACCTGTGAGCTGCTGGCGATCGAACTCCCAGGTGTCTTGTCCTCGGCTGTCGACTATGGTCGGCGGGAGGATCCACTCCTGCGGTCCCTTCGGCGTCCAGCCGAGCTCCAGGAGGTACATGATGACGGTGGACTGCGGCCCCTTGATGTGGCGAACCCGCTGTCCGACGGGTAAAGATTGAAAGTGCCTGAGTACTGTATCCCAGGTGTGGCGGATGGCCCTCTCCATAGGCCCCGCCTGGATCCATGTCGTGAGCCACTGCTGGATGGTCTCGCGAGGAAACTTGCGTGCTGGGTCGGAGGGGCCTGCCTTGAGGCCCAGCAACGTTGTGAGGCATCGTCCCTGAAGGCGAGGGCCCAACGAGCCTCCAAGCCTCCTCCTGAAGAGTGTCAGATGTGTGCCGAAAACTCCGTGGGTTTGATGTGCGTAGCTGCCTCCAGCCTGTGCCCCCTGGAGGGCCAGCCCCCCTGTGACGTGGTAGCGTCGGGAGGCGCGGGCGAGGCGTAGGATTTTCTTGTGCTGCAGGCCGTGCTTGGCGTGGCGCTGCGTCCTGGCACTGCGGGCTGCCCGTGCGCCTGCCCCCAGGTCGGTGCCAAGGTAGGCCGCTTGGGCCTTGGGCACCACCTTGAAGCCTTGGCGAGCCAGACGGCGCGCGATGTGCCTCGAGTCGTCCATGTTGGAGCAGAGGATCACACTCTTCTTGGCGATGCTGAGTCCGCGATCTTGGAGTGCGCGGCAAGTGTCCAGCAAGCATTTGAAGAGGTCCCGTCTGATAGCCTCTCGAGACCCCTGCATGCGCTGGGATAGGTCGTCGACCCAGATGCGGTGGGAGCATCTGGCATGGACCTGAGTCACTCTCCGAATCGCCTTGTAGGTGATGACCTTAGCGAATCGGGTGCCAGATCTGAGTCCTTGAACCACTGATCGAGTTGGTTGGAAGGGTAAGGTGTAACTGCCGCTCTGGGTGAGAACTCTGGGCGCGATGCATTGGAGGAGTTCGAGGCCCAGAACCTCCGCTGGGAAGTCCAACTCGAGGGCCTGCTCCCCGAGGTCGCACCAGCTGATAGAATCGTAGAATTGCGAAATGTCCAGTAGTCCATGGCCGTGGGGTGCCCCTGCGTAGGCGCTGAGCTCCTCCTGTAGGGCCCGTTCATAGGCCTCCCGCAGAGCTGAATTCCCCCTTGATCGCTGCGCCCCAGTGTGCGTGGCATTCGCGGTTCCATGAACGAACTGCGTCCTCGCGACACATGGACCAGCAGCGGGCGATTTCGGGTAGTAATCCAACGATGCGGTCTCCGTTGTCCTTCTTGGCCCTCATGACTCCTATGGTCATGAGGAGTTGGTGCGGCCACGTCTGTAACTGCTCCATGATGTTGAAAAGACTGGCGAGTTCCTCCAGTGCCTCCTGTGGGAGGCGTAGGAGGTCCAGAGGGCTGAGGCGGTCCGCACCTAACCCTGTGCGTGCTCGCTGTCGTCGTAGGGCATGGCGTACGTCCTCTCCCGAGAGTGGTGGGAGACTCTGAACTTGAATCTTGTCGACGATGTGTTGGAAGAGGTCGGGGAGCCCTCCTAGTGCCAGTCCTGTTGGTGCCCATAGCTGGTGCCAGCAGGTGACCTTGTGGTCAAGCAAGTCCATGGGGTGCACTAGGGTATGGCTGCCCACCTTTGTCGACTCAGCTGGTTGTGGCTGTGGCTTGAGCGATCGATGTAGTGTGCCCAAGGCTGGGGCAGTGGTTGCCCACTCGCGGAATGCGAAAAGAGACTTGCCAACTGCTCGCCGCTGGGCGCGTCGGGCAAGGAAACCAGCTGCTGCTGCGTAGTCGACGACCTCCTCGACGGGGAGGGTGCGGATGTGGCTGAGCATGTCCTGCCACTTCGCCCATGGGAAGTCGTCCTTGGGTTTGATGATGCCTGCTGCCCCTGCAGGGGCTTCTTGTGACAGACGGTCCACTGCTTCGTGAAGTTGCTGTAGCTGACGCAGGCCGTTGCCACGTGCTCGGTGACGGTAGATGCGCTGCAACGTGGTGTGCAGTCTGGTCCACCATGAGCTGCTCGAATCCCTGAGTGCGGTAGCCCGTCTCGCCTGGGCCTCCCGCACCGTCACGACATGAAACCCGGGCCCTTGAGATCTGGAGCGGCCGAGGTGGTCCTGCTGATGGTGGCTGTGGATGGTAGCCTCGACCGCGGTGACCCACGATCCGTAGAGCTGACCGAGGGTGAGTGCGGCATCAGGTTTGAGCGAAAAGGCTACGGAGTGCGCCACAGCAGCAGCAGGGCAGCAGCAAGAGGGGTTACGCATCCCCGTTTGCACACGATGCTCGTTCCAGAGGGAACTCGGGATATCGCATGGCGGCTGCTGTCTGGCTGGGTCGGAGGTCCCCTCCGCTGACTGCTGCAAGTCAGAAACCTGGCTGGCACGTGTGGACTCCATCCCCTGGGTCCTAGCAGGTTCGGGGGGGTTCTCACGCTGGGCCGAATTAGAGGCGCTGGATGGGCTGCTAGGAGGTCCGTGGGGCTCTGTTTTCCCCTCGCACGTGGGAGCGACTGCTGGCACCTCAGCGGGCGACGGGAGGACGGCTGCGACGTTGGCAGCTGGCCTGAACACGGTCTCGCTTGCCCAGGGGTCCTCTTCTTCGGCCTCTGAAGCGTAACCAGGGAAAGTTGGGTCCTCGTCCTCGCCTGACGAGTCCCCTGCATGCGTGGACTCGGCATCGTCGGCCTCGCCCATTAAATCTCCGAAAACAGCGTGAAGAGTGCGGTCCCGAAGCTCTTGTCCCTTGGCGCCCTTCTCAGCCCGTTGGGCCTTGGCCAGACTGGACTTGGACCCAGGGGTGGGAGCTTTCGAGGGCCGAACCGTGTTTGGTAAACGACGGGGCAAATCCACGATGCGGGTGAGAAGCTGCTCTCCCGAAGAAACAAAATGGATGACGAGTGCAATGTGTGGCCGCCACGGTACATCATGCATTGGGGTCACCTGGTGTATGTAGGAACGAGCGGAGAGGCTGTGAACGAGATAGTCCAGGTGGGAGGCTTTCCTGCCCCCTCCTGGGTCACAAGTATATGCGACGTCTGCACACTTAATTACGCCTCCGACTTCCCCGAGGAATCCAGAGGCCTGAAGGGTGCGTGGTGGGATGTTCCAGTCGCCTATGACAACCCACGGAAGCTGAAGGGTCCTGAGGAAACTCCCTAGTCTCCTGTACCTCACGAGGTTGGTGCCCGAGAGGCCTACGCTGCAGGTCCCATAGAAAACGACAACAACTAGCGTATAGTCTTTAAAATGCAGAACGCATGGAACAAAACCGTCAAGGCTGCCATTGGGTTTGGCCTTGAGCGCAGATGATTGAATTGCTTCATGGCAAATGTGGGCTTGCAAGTGCCCCCTAGCTAAGATCCACTCACCTCCTTCGTTGGCGTGTCCTCCTGCCTGCGATTCACCTGGGGAATCATGTCGTACCTCGGGACTGGCCGCCTTGGAAGATGGGCGAGCTGCGCTGCGAAATAAGCGAAGATTGTGGCCTCGAGCTTTCCCAGACCACCTGCCCACATCAGCTGGTCCAATATGCGTCTCAGCCAGGCCGAAGAAATCGTATGAGGCCTGGGTGAGAATGAAGTCCCACGCCTTGCCCCCCATACACGTGATGCTGCTGTACAGGAAGGTGGAGGTCTTGACGGTGTCGGCCTCCTGCGTCGAGGCGCCCGTGGCTTGGTAGCTGGGCGCCTCCTCGGGCTGCTCTGCCGCAGCCCCTAGTCAAGAGCTCGCCGCGCCACTTGAAGCTCCCGCAGGCGGTGTCGCTGCGGTGGGCTTCGTGGTGGGCTTCGCCCCTGCTGCTGGGCCGCCCGTAGCGCCCGTGGTGCCGCCCTTGCCCTTGGACTTGGCCTCCGCGGCCGCCATCTGGGCTGCGAACTTCGCCTCGGACAGCTTCTTGGCTTCCTGCTTCATGGCCTCCTCCTGGGCGGCCGCTGCCGCGGGGTCGGGGGCAGGGGCTGTCGCCTGCGGGCCGTCGGCCGCGCTGGCGCCTCCCGCCGTGCCCCCCGCGGTGGCCCCCTGCTGCGCCGACGCGGTCGTGCCGTCGGTGCCCTTGCGCTTCTTGCCGAGCCGCTCCTGCTGCTGCCTCCGTACCGCGTGGGCACGGCTGATCAGCTCCTTCATTTGTGGCTCCTTCTCGTCGAACTGCTTCTTGAGACTTCCCAGCGCCTGCCTGACGCTGGTGAGCTCGGTGCGCTCTGACTCCTCCAGGTCCAGCCCCTCGGTCTCCGCGAAGAGCTCGGCGTCCCAGATGACAGAGAACACGGTGCCGCTGTCGCCTCCCTTGCCGTCACTGTGGTCGTTCGGGCCGACGCCTTCGGCTTGGGCGAGGGCGGCAGCTGCTTTCTTCTTGATGGCTTCCGCCCGTGCGAGCTCCAGCGATGCCTCGGCCTCCTTGGCTTCGGCAGTCCGCAGGTTCTCCCTGAGCTTCAGCACGTTGGCGACTAGCTGGGTGTGCCTGTTGGAGGCGGCACGCCAGGCTCCGTCTGCCTTCTTCATGGCCTCCACGGTGGAGACGGGGCCCTGGCCTGCGCGGTTCTCCTCGGTGGCTTCGATCCTGGTGATCTGGGCCTGGAGCATGGCGCGCAGCTGTGGGTCGGTCGCCTCGTCTAGGGCGGACTGAAGATGGTCAACGACGTTGGTGGAGCCTTTGTCCTTTCTCTTGCCTCCGATGTGCCTGGAGTTCGTGGCGGCTCCAGGGTCTTGGAGGGGAATGAACTCGGTGTCGCCGATCTGAACTCGTCCTGGGGACCGAGAGGGGGATCGTGACCGAGCTCCGCCTTTGTGTAGTTTGATACGTCGATGGCATTTTGGGCATGACGGCCTCTGCTGGTCATACTTGTCATTGTACTCGCACGCGCCGCAGCCGCGGCAGCGGGTCCATGGTCGAGGCCCCGTGCTGTGATTGAACTCTGGCTTTAGTCAACACGCTGCTCGCTGCTGCTGGCAGGAGCGGGGTGAAGTGCCTCAAGCGCCTCGCGCAGGCACCAGAGTCGGCCCGAAGTCGGCGCACCTCCCTGGCGCGCCCGTTTGGGCCTGAATGGCTTGAGAGGAGGAGGAGGAGGAGGAGGAGGAGGAGGAAGAGGAGAGAGGAGGAGTGAGGAGAGAGAGGAGGAGAGGAGGTGAGGAGGGAGGAGGGGGAGGGGGGAGGGGGAGGGGAGGGGGAAGGGGGGAGGGGAGGGGGAGGAGTGGAGGAGGAGGAGGGGGAGGAGGAGGAGGAGGATCCATGCTGGATCATGCTGCGATGCCACCCACGTGGCTTCAATCACTGTCACCGCTGTCATCACCGTCGCCACTCGACCCCTGCACAACGCGAGTACCAGCGAGCCCTGTAAGCCCCTGACCCTGGGCCCTGAGTCGAGCAGCGACACCCTCAAGCGAAATCACATGACCTGCTCTGGCAGCGGCAGCGGCAAAGACAGCAGCCGCATCCTCGCCCGCGGGTGGGGCGCGGGCACGGTCCTCGGGCACTTGCATCAAGTCGGCGAGCTCTCCAGGGGGCGGTTGGAGGAGCAAGCCAGATACTCATCGATCACAGAGTCCTCCTTCAAAAAGGCACCACTCCAACCCTCAGTTCTTTCCCGAGAGGGTGGCGGGAGGGCTCTCGGAGGAGGAGGAGGAGGGGGAGGAGGGGAAGGAGGAGGAGGAGGAGGAGGAGGAGGAGGAGGAGAAGGAGCACCGGACCCCGCGCCGCTCCGCTCGGAGAGCACCCGGGGCCCGTGCGGGCCGCCTCCCTCCGCGCCGCCCGCGCCGTGCGGAAGGGCTCCGGTTGGTAAACACCTCCTCCTCTTCCTCCTCCCTCCTCCTCCTCCTCCTCCTCCTCCTCCGCCTCCTCCTCCTCCTCCTCCTCCTCCTCCTCCCTCCTCCTCCTCCTCCTCCTCCTCCCTCCTCCTCCTCCATCATCATCCTCATCATATCCTCATCATCCGCATCCGCATCCGCATCCGCATCCTCCTCCTCCTCCTCCTCCTCCTCCTCCTCCTCCTCCTCCTCCGCAGCTCGGGATGAAGGACAAACCAGCGGCGGCGCCCGACGGCAGGGACAAGGACAAGGACGACGACGAGCTATGAGTCGACCTGCCCGTTTCAGGTTGCAATCTATCAACGGTTCGCGCCGTACCGCGGAGTTGTACCTCCAGGGCCGCCTCCCAGACGGAACCCTCCTCGCCCTCCAGGCTCGGACCCTCTCCCCGATCCTCGAGTACTCGGATGGGGCCCTGGAGGTTAGACTTTTCTTTAGGACCCCCCCCATTCAGGCCTCCTTCGGCGTTGAGACGTTCCAGAGGCTTTCGGAGGCCTCTCGCCAGCTTCGGCTGGCCGCGAGCTCCCTGGGCGAGGGTCGTCTCTCGGGTTCCCTGCGGACCTCCGACGTTTGGGCCGTGCCGCGCCGTGCCGAGGAGGACTGAAAGGGGTTGTGCTGGGGTCGGTTTAATGCGTCGCCGTCCCTCGGCCCTGTTCAGTGGAGGGAGTGCATAGGCGAGCCCCCTAGGTGTCCCCTTTTTGGGGGTCTCGCTGATATGCCAGTGGAATCCCCCTGCAGGGCCCCACAGAATCTCGGGCCCCTCAAGTGGTTCTCGAACGCCTGATCCGTTTTTTGTTTTCCCTTGTGGCCCTGCAGGGTGCGGTTGTCTCAAGGTGGTTGACCTCATCGGATCATCGGCGCTGCTTTGCTCTGCTCCTCCTCCTCCTCCTCCTCCTCCTCCTCCTCCTCCTCCTCCTCCTCCTCCTCCTCCTTCCTCCTCCCGCCTCCTCCCCTCCTCCTCCTCCGCTTCCTCCTCCTCCTCTCCTCCTCCTCCTCCTCCTTCTCCCGCATCCGCATCCGCATCCTCCGCATCCGATCCGCATCCTCCGCCTCCTCTCCTCCTCCTCCTCCTCCTCCTCCTCCTCCTCCTTCTCCTCCTCCTCCTCCTCCTCCTCCTCCTCCTCCTCTCCTCCCTCCTCCTCCTCCTCCTCCTCCTCCTCCTCCTCCCCTCCTCCTCCTCCTCCTCCTCCTCCTCCTCCTCCTCCTCCTCCTCCTCCTCCTCCTCCTCCTCCTCCTCCTCCCTCTGCCTCCTCTTCCTCGTCCTCATCCTCCTCCTCCTTTTCCTCACACGTTGTCACCGACACACGACACGCTCTGAGGACCGTCGACAGGAAGTCGGCGGCGAGCGACGGGGGGGGGGGTGAGAAGGAGAAGGCCTTCTCAGAAGGCGGCGGGACTTCTCAGAAGCCCTCGCGCAGGTGGGAGGCTTTTGCTGCCTCCGGGAATGAAGACTTAGGAGACTTCTGGGAAGGCCTGGGGACTTCCGAGCCCTCTGAGAAGGGCCGCCACTCCTCACTTCGCCCCCTGGCGCGCCGCCCTTCTGAGAGAAGGCCCGCCATTCCTCACTTCCCCCGCGGGCGCGCCGCCGAATGAAGGAAACGAGTCCTGAGGTTTATCGCCGTTTTCTCGTGCTCCCAGGGCCTTCGACGAGTCCCTGGGGCTGCAAGAAAGAAGGGCCCACGACGAAGAAGCGGTCCTGGTGCCCTGGGGGCGGGTTCCGCGGGTCCAGGGCCCGTTTTCATCCGAATCTAAGCCCGATGTTTCGCGATTGGGGCCTGGGCGTTTGCAGCGACTTGCGCACCATTGAAAATCACACACATATATATATATATATATACATACATACATACATACATACATACATATGTATATATATATGTATATATACAATTGTATATGTGTGTGTATATATATATACGTCGCGTGCCCCTAACCAGCCCATCCAGGAACGAATCCCAGGAGCATCCCGCCCGGCCCAGGGAAGTGTGGGAGCATGTGGCAGCGCAACAAATTCATTGGGGGGGACAGTTGCTGCATGAGTTCAACTTTCCTTTTCTTCTTGCTATCATCTGGACGTCTGACTGTAGGGTCGACAGAAGCGGCACGTCGATGGTAATCAGCTCAGGCAACAAAGCCTTCGCAGTGAGAGCACCCAATGTAGATCGGTCAACCTGCCCTTGTGCGTCACAATTGGCCCGTGGTTGTTCGACTGCGTTCGGGCACCTGCGGCCCCGTTGGGCGCTGGCCTGGGCTACATTGAAACAGGGTATCCTTGCCGAATTCCGGAAAGTTGGACAACAATCCCAGCAATCTAGCAGCCCAGTTGTCCCAATACGCGGCCAGAGCAGTTTGGCTGGAGCTGCGCAAACAGGTTCCATGCAAGCGTGGAGGAAGACATGTTTGGGAAGCGCATGTATCAAAAACAATTTCAAGTAATCATCGCTTGGCCATTGGAAGTTGAACAAGTCGGAAGTGTGCCCCAACCGGTGTGTTGTTTGTTCGTTGTGGGTGGAAACAACGAAGTGGCAGGAGTCCTTGCCCTGTCTAGGTCAGGGATCTCTGCCCTGGGCCCGCACTGTTGCTCCCGATTGTCTCGATGGTTGTCCAGATTGTTGTCCTGACGGTTGTCTTGACGGTTGTCCCGACGGTTGTCCCGGTAGGTGTCCCGATGGTCGTCTCGGAGTTTGTCTTGATGGTTGTCTCGATGGTTGTCTCGATGGTTGTCCCGATGGATGTCCCGAAGTTCCAGGTGCAAAGGAGGCCTGATGCCTTTGTGCGTTCATTTTAATCAGAAAACCGATGCAAAACTATCCTTACCCCTCCCCCTCCCCCTCTCTCCTCTCTCTCTCTCTCTCTCTCTCTGTCTCCTCTCTCTCTCTCTCTCTCTCTCTCTTTCTCTCTTTCAATATTCCTCTTGAAAGCCTCCGCCTTTGAAAGAGAGATTCCCATTGAAAGCCTTTACAGAAGGATCCCGATTGAAAGCCTTGACAAAAGCATTCCCATCGAAATCTGTTTACAAAAGGTTTTCGATTGAAAGCTTATACAAAAGGATTCCGATTGAAAGCCTCTATAAAAGGATTTTTACTGAAAAACACTACAAAAAGATTCCCATTGAAAGCCTTTACAAAACGATTCCTATTGAAAGTGTTTACAAAAGGATTCCGATTGAAAGCCTCTAGAAAAGGACTCCGATTGAAATCCTTTACAGAAGGATTTTTGTTGAAAGCTTGTATGGATTCTTGCTATGGACATCTGGACATGTATACATGGATAGAACTAGATAGAAACATATATATATAGAGAGATATACCAAGTGCATACACGTACATATAAATAAAAAGTCTAACAAGTGTGTAAACAGCCCGAAGGTCATGGAATGTATGTCGGAGCGGTGTATGCGTGTTGCCATATAAGTAGTGCGGTCGATGTTGCGCAGTTTATGTGGAGCATTGTGCAACACAGGTAGAACCATCTACGAATTGCAACACATGCGATACATACATGTTGGCAATCTATGTGGTGCAGTAGATGTGGTACACAATCGATGGTACGCATATATATAGACGTGTATATATGTATATAGGTATACATATATATATATGTATGTATATATATATATACCTATATGTGTGTATAAATATAGTTTGCCAATTACACGCGCTATGCATATAGAGTGAGTGATGGATGTTGCTGCGCAACGCGCAACGTAATGTGTGGTGTGCCATCGTCGCAGAGCGAATGGCTCGCTGCTTTGCTGTGCAGCCTATGTGAGAATCAATGTGGTGCAATGCGTAATCGCAGCAGTAAGTGGTGTAAGAGTTAATTGTCTGTTGCGGGAAACCATTGCAAAAATTATGACATAGCGTTTGCCCGCGCGTTTATGGTTATAAGAAAGTGCATGTACCGTTGCTGTCGGAAAACCGGGTGGGATCACTGGGGGTCCCAGCTCGTTCCACGGTCGCTATTGATTCGGACCCCTCCCCCCCCTTCCCCCAGCCTATCATGAAAAGGGGTGGGGGGCCACTACCGGTTCGAATCCTCCCCCACCCCGTCGAAAACCGGGGAGGGTCACTACCGGTTCGAGCCCCCCCCCCTTCGCCGCGGGCAAACGATTCCGGTTTTTCGGGACAGTTGGACAATGGTGGGGATGCTGGGGCAGTGGTGGGAAAGGTGGTGGTGGGCACAATGGCGCGGAGACAGTGGGACAGTGGTGCGGACAGTGGTGGGGTTTGGTGGTGGTGGTGAAGGGACAGCGGGACATTGGTGGGGACAGTGGTCGAGACGGTAGTGGTGTGACAGTGGTGAAGGCAGTGGCGAGGACAGTGGTGGGACAGGTAGTACAGTGGGGAACGTGGTGGGGACAGTAGGACAGTGATGGAACAGCGGGGACGGGACAGCACAGTGAGATAGCGGCGGGGACAGAGGGACAGTGGTGGGGACAGTGGGGACATGGTAGGGGCCGTGGGGAAAGTGGGAAAATGGGACCGTGGTGGGACAATGGTGGACACAATGTGGACTGTAAGACACTGGTGGGGACAGCGGGGACAATGGTGGGGACAGTGGAACTGGGGATGGTGGCGGTGGGGACAGTTGGAATGTAGTACAACACTACCACAGTCAATGGTACAGTGGTGAGGGTGTTGGCGAGAAAGGTGGTGGGACAATGGGACAGACGTAAAGTGGGGATGGTGGTGGGGACAGTGGTGGGAATAGTGGAACAGCAGATAGTGGGGACAGTGAGAGAGTGGTTGGGGCCGTGGAGAAAGTGGGGAGCGCGGAACCGTGCTTGGACTGGGTGGTGGGAGTGGGGACAGTGCACACAGGCGGGGGCACTGGTGGGGACAGTAGGGACTGGCAGGGACAACGGTGGTGAGGACAGTCTTGGGACAGCAGCGGGGAAGCAGCGCGGACGGTGGCAGGACCCCCGGGAGTTGTTTGCGGGCGGTGAGCGTGGAGAGGGGGCCAGGGTCCGAGCCGGTAGTGCCCCCCGCAGTTTCCTGAGGGAGGGAGAGGGGTTCGAATCGGTAGTGAGCCTCTTCCGGTTTGCTGGAGGAGGGGGAAATGCGGGGGGGTCGAACCGGAAGTGACCCTCTCAAATTTCTAAGGGGTGGGAGGGGTAACTTGTCAGTTCGGTTCGAGCTGGTAGTGACCCTCAACTCATAAGTGCTTATATTACGGCTCTCATTCCGACCTTGGTCTCAACCCAGATTTTTTTTACATACATCAATCTTTTCTAGGATTGCCGCGGCCGAGCGGAAAATTTAGGGTTCCGCGGAGGACCCGAAAATGCACTTATATAAAAATTAAGAGGAGGAGCAGAAGGAGGGGCAGAAGGAGGAGGAGGAGGAGGAGGAGCAGGGAAAGGAAAGAACATTACACGATTTCCAACTCCCCTAGCCAGGGCGCTGACTCCAGTGGAGTCCGCGGGAGGTCACCATATTGCCTCAGGATGACCCCAGGTACAGCTCGTTGCAACGCAGTGCCTAACAGACCCCACCATCTGTGCATCAGCCCGGTGAAGTGCCTCGACGAATCCTGGGGTGTATGTAGCGTGCGCGTACGTTACGTTGCAAGTCGAGGGACCAATTGTACAGCTTGATCCCCCATCTCCCGTACACTTCTGCTCCCAGAGAATACAAAGATCCAAGACCATTGGATATCACCTCTGCGTAAGCCGCATGGAGAAGTCGCCCTTCCGCATTGCTTGTGCGTGGTCAGGCCTTGCCATCGGCAGAAATGGGAGAGGGGATTAACGTCACAAAATAGTGGAAGGCTTCGTGCTACATTAAGACATGTGACCACGAGGTCTAGTCGTCGTTGGTCGTGTGGGGAGACTGGGATGTTGTTGTGGCGTAGTTGACGTTCGATATTACGGTCCAGAACCATCCCACCGCTTGGAACACTTTCCACGTTGCCACCACTTCTCGATGCCTAGTGTGGGTTCGGCCGCTTTCCCACAGGCTAGTAAAGAATGCCCATAGGGGATCAGGTCCATCGCACTGCACTGCAATCCCCACCCGCCGTTGCACTGCACATTGCATGTAGGAGTTGGTCATTACCAGATTTTCGGTAGTAGGTGACACTATCTATCGACCATCCCGCAGCAAAGCGCCCCAGAACTGATTGAAGTCGTGCCTTACCTGGTGAGACAGCGTTCGTTCGAGTGCTGGGCAGACCGAGTTGCCGTTTCAAACCTTCCCACATTTGATGTTCTAGGGCGTTGGATGCGTGGTATTGCCATCCATGGCGCCATTCACCCGTGTTTGCGGGGTTTGGAGCAGGCGGTCGGGCCCGTGCTGCAAGGTCAAGCCACGGACGACCAATATCACCCAGCTGCGTCGCAATAGCAGCTTGCCGCTTCCGCGGCGATATTTCTGGCTACATCTGGAAAATACGAGGTTAATTGCTAGAACATGTCTGCCCAGTTTACCGAAGAAGCTGGTAGCGGTATTCCCACCCCGTGTTTGTGATATCTACGTATTGTGTTACCCATATGCTATGTTATATATGCCCTTGGCGGAAGGCGAGCGTGGATGGTATTCAACGCGAAAAACAAACACGGCATTAGTGCATTACCTTGTTCGCTGCCGTTTTTTGGGAAAATGGTGTGCGTATTTCATTCGTCGTTTGTCCATCGAAATTCTGAGTGTACACCTTCAGAATCTTTTGTGTTAGACAATGCCGCGTCAGTGCCGTTACGATCGGAAATGCTAGAATTTTGCGGCATGACAAAGTCACGCATTATATGTTGATATTGTCGCGCTAATGTCCGGAATCTTGTGCATTTTGATGTAAGGTTCGTTGGGAACCATAAGCTAATATAGGTCAAGCAATGTACCATGTAGCGTGCGCTAATTCTATTGTTTTGTCAGTGCGTCGTTCTTCTTCCAACTGGTTCAAGTGTGGGTATTATTATTTTTGTTTCCGTGTTGCAATTGTTCGTTGTCCTTTATTGACTCAGAAAGGGGGAAAGTTTTTTTTTTTTTTATCGCCAGTGTCAGCCACCATGCAGGGTGAGGAGCGTTATACATTGTGGCATATTCGTCTTTTGGCGCCTTCCCATGCACGAATCAAAAGTTGTAATAACATCGATGATGGGTAAATTGTGTGCAAGGGTCTGACCATATAAAGAAGCTGGACAACATGGAAGTTGGGAATTTCGTTGAAATTAAGTGGCCAGGGTCGGAAAAGCCAGCCAGGGCTGCGACGAGAGGTCGTCATGCTTGGAAACAGTGCAACAAAATTGGCCAGCGGTGAAAAGAGTGGAAAGACTGGCCCTAGCCGCTTTTTCCCGCCTGGCTACCGCCGGGGACCTCGTAGAGCTCCTAGCCCAGTGTCATAAGTCCACGCGTATCTCTGGAGTGCGCACGTTGAAAATATTTCCAATCATAAAATGGACACATACATGTATGAGTTTTAGCGCGTCTTTCAGCGCGCGAGAGCGATGCTGCCGCGGCAGCGAATATGTATGTAGACATGTACAGATGGACAAATATGCGAAAATACGTCAGCAGGCGCGGCAACGCACCGGGTACGAGCGCGCGCACGCACATGCGCGCGCACGGGAATATATACACAATCTCACGCGCGCACGCATTCATAACCACGCGCGCTCATTCGCGCGCGGGCACCCCCTCACGCACACACACACACACACATACAAACACACGCACACACACACACACACACACGCACACATACACACACACACATACGCACCAACAAAAACACACACACACACACACACACACACACACACACACACACGCGCGCGCGGCAGCCTGCCGCGCGCGCATACAGACACGAACACAGACACAGACACAGACACACCCGCACGCACACGCACACACACACACAGACGCGGCCACTTACACGCATACACACACACACACACACACACACACACACACACACATACACACACACACACACACACACCCTGCCTGCCAGACAAAGACGCACAAACGCAAACATCTACAGGTACAGACGCGCCGACGCCTTCGCACTCACAAACCGATTCCTCGCTGCTCACCGCTCTCATTCCCCCGCGAAATCCTCGCGCCCCCACGCACCCCGCCCCCCCCCTCTGTTCCCGCCGGCGCTCTGGAGGGGAGAGGCACCGCCCCATGTCGGGGCCGGGCCCTTCCTCCACTCCAACCACTCCGCCTTCGCGGAGCGTTGGGGGGGGGGTATGGGGAGGGGGGGGAGAGGGGAGGT